>JAGDYQ010000038.1:3290061-3323104 GCA_021962125.1 Bulinus truncatus | reverse complement strand
AATGTACAAAATAAAACGTTCAATTCTGCCAGATAAATGTACAAAATAAAACTTTAAATTCTGCCAGATAAATGTACAAAATAAAACTTTAAATTCTGCCAGATAAATGTACAAAATAAAACGTTCAATTCTGCCAGATAAATGTACAAAATAAAACGTTCAATTCTGCCAGATAAATGTACAAAATAAAACGTTCAATTCTGCCAGATAAATGTACAAAATAAAACGTTCAATTCTGCCAGATAAATGTACAAAATAAAACGTTCAATTCTGCCAGATAAATGTACAAAATAAAACTTTAAATTCTGCCAGATAAATGTACAAAAAGAAACTTTAAATTCTGCCAGATAAATGTACAAAAAGAAACTTTAAATTCTGCCAGATAAATGTACAAAATAAAACTTTAAATTCTGCCAGATAAATGTACAAAAGAAAACTTTAAATTCTGCCAGATAAATGTACAAAATAAAACGTTAAATTCTGCCAGATAAATGTACAAAATAAAACGTTAAATTCTGCCAGATAAATGTACAAAATAAAACGTTAAATTCTGCCAGATAAATGTACAAAATAAAACGTTAAATTCTGCCAGATAAATGTACAAAATAAAACTTTAAAATTCTGCCAGATAAATGTACAAAATAAAACGTTCAATTCTGCCAGATAAATGTACAAAATAAAACGTTCAATTCTGCCAGATAAATGTACAAAATAAAACGTTCAATTCTGCCAGATAAATGTACAAAAAGAAACTTTAAATTCTGCCAGATAAATGTACAAAATAAAACTTTAAATTCTGCCAGATAAATGTACAAAATAAAACGTTCAATTCTGCCAGATAAATGTACAAAATAAAACGTTCAATTCTGCCAGATAAATGTACAAAATAAAACGTTCAATTCTGCCAGATAAATGTACAAAATAAAACGTTAAATTCTGCCAGATAAATGTACAAAATAAAACGTTAAATTCTGCCAGATAAATGTACAAAATAAAACGTTAAATTCTGCCAGATAAATGTACAAAATAAAACGTTAAATTCTGCCAGATAAATGTACAAAATAAAACGTTCAATTCTGCCAGATAAATGTACAAAATAAAACTTTAAATTCTGCCAGATAAATGTACAAAAAGAAACTTTAAATTCTGCCAGATAAATGTACAAAATAAAACTTTAAATTCTGCCAGATAAATGTACAAAAAGAAAACTTTAAATTCTGCCAGATAAATGTACAAAATAAAACGTTAAATTCTGCCAGATAAATGTACAAAATAAAACGTTAAATTCTGCCAGATAAATGTACAAAATAAAACGTTAAATTCTGCCAGATAAATGTACAAAATAAAACGTTCAATTCTGCCAGATAAATGTACAAAATAAAACGTTCAATTCTGCCAGATAAATGTACAAAATAAAACGTTCAATTCTGCCAGATAAATGTACAAAATAAAACGTTCAATTCTGCCAGATAAATGTACAAAATAAAACGTTCAATTCTGCCAGATAAATGTACAAAATAAAACGTTCAATTCTGCCAGATAAATGTACAAAATAAAACGTTCAATTCTGCCAGATAAATGTACAAAATAAAACGTTAAATTCTGCCAGATAAATGTACAAAATAAAACTTTAAATTCTGCCAGATAAATGTACAAAAAGAAACTTTAAATTCTGCCAGATAAATGTACAAAATAAAACGTTAAATTCTGCCAGATAAATGTACAAAATAAAACTTTAAATTCTGCCAGATAAATGTACAAAATAAAACTTTAAATTCTGCCAGATAAATGTACAAAATAAAACGTTAAATTCTGCCAGATAAATGTACAAAATAAAACTTTAAATTCTGCCAGATAAATGTACAAAATAAAACGTTCAATTCTGCCAGATAAATGTACAAAATAAAACGTTCAATTCTGCCAGATAAATGTACAAAATAAAACGTTCAATTCTGCCAGATAAATGTACAAAATAAAACGTTAAATTCTACCAGATAAATGTACAAAATAAAACTTTAAATTCTGCCAGATAAATGTACAAAAAGAAACTTTAAATTCTGCCAGATAAATGTACAAAAAGAAACTTTAAATTCTGCCAGATAAATGTACAAAAGAAAACGTTCAATTCTGCCAGATAAATGTACAAAATAAAACGTTCAATTCTGCCAGATAAATGTACAAAATAAAACGTTCAATTCTGCCAGATAAATGTACAAAATAAAACGTTAAATTCTACCAGATAAATGTACAAAATAAAACTTTAAATTCTGCCAGATAAATGTACAAAAAGAAACTTTAAATTCTGCCAGATAAATGTACAAAAAGAAACTTTAAATTCTGCCAGATAAATGTACAAAAGAAAACTTTAAATTCTGCCAGATAAATGTACAAAAGAAAACTTTAAATTCTGCCAGATAAATGTACAAAATAAAACGTTAAATTCTGCCAGATAAATGTACAAAATAAAACATTAAATTCTGCCAGATAAATGTACAAAATAAAACGTTAAATTCTGCCAGATAAATGTACAAAATAAAACTTTAAATTCTGCCAGATAAATGTACAAAATAAAACGTTCAATTCTGCCAGATAAATGTACAAAATAAAACTTTAAATTCTGCCAGATAAATGTACAAAATAAAACGTTCAATTCTGCCAGATAAATGTACAAAATAAAACGTTCAATTCTGCCAGATAAATGTACAAAATAAAACGTTCAATTCTGCCAGATAAATGTACAAAAAGAAACTTTAAATTCTGCCAGATAAATGTACAAAATAAAACTTTAAATTCTGCCAGATAAATGTACAAAATAAAACTTTAAATTCTGCCAGATAAATGTACAAAATAAAACTTTAAATTCTGCCAGATAAATGTACAAAATAAAACTTTAAAATTCTGCCAGATAAATGTACAAAATAAAACGTTAAATTCTGCCAGATAAATGTACAAAATAAAACGTTAAATTCTGCCAGATAAATGTACAAAATAAAACGTTAAATTCTGCCAGATAAATGTACAAAATAAAACGTTCAATTCTGCCAGATAAATGTACAAAATAAAACGTTCAATTCTGCCAGATAAATGTACAAAATAAAACGTTAAATTCTGCCAGATAAATGTACAAAATAAAACGTTAAATTCTGCCAGATAAATGTACAAAATAAAACGTTAAATTCTGCCAGATAAATGTACAAAATAAAACGTTAAATTCTGCCAGATAAATGTACAAAATAAAACGTTCAATTCTGCCAGATAAATGTACAAAATAAAACTTTAAATTCTGCCAGATAAATGTACAAAAAGAAACTTTAAATTCTGCCAGATAAATGTACAAAATAAAACTTTAAATTCTGCCAGATAAATGTACAAAAGAAAACTTTAAATTCTGCCAGATAAATGTACAAAATAAAACGTTAAATTCTGCCAGATAAATGTACAAAATAAAACGTTAAATTCTGCCAGATAAATGTACAAAATAAAACGTTAAATTCTGCCAGATAAATGTACAAAATAAAACGTTCAATTCTGCCAGATAAATGTACAAAATAAAACGTTCAATTCTGCCAGATAAATGTACAAAATAAAACGTTCAATTCTGCCAGATAAATGTACAAAATAAAACGTTCAATTCTGCCAGATAAATGTACAAAATAAAACGTTCAATTCTGCCAGATAAATGTACAAAATAAAACGTTCAATTCTGCCAGATAAATGTACAAAATAAAACGTTCAATTCTGCCAGATAAATGTACAAAATAAAACGTTAAATTCTGCCAGATAAATGTACAAAATAAAACTTTAAATTCTGCCAGATAAATGTACAAAAAGAAACTTTAAATTCTGCCAGATAAATGTACAAAATAAAACGTTAAATTCTGCCAGATAAATGTACAAAATAAAACTTTAAATTCTGCCAGATAAATGTACAAAATAAAACTTTAAATTCTGCCAGATAAATGTACAAAATAAAACGTTAAATTCTGCCAGATAAATGTACAAAATAAAACTTTAAATTCTGCCAGATAAATGTACAAAATAAAACGTTCAATTCTGCCAGATAAATGTACAAAATAAAACGTTCAATTCTGCCAGATAAATGTACAAAATAAAACGTTCAATTCTGCCAGATAAATGTACAAAATAAAACGTTAAATTCTACCAGATAAATGTACAAAATAAAACTTTAAATTCTGCCAGATAAATGTACAAAAAGAAACTTTAAATTCTGCCAGATAAATGTACAAAAAGAAACTTTAAATTCTGCCAGATAAATGTACAAAAAGAAAACTTTAAATTCTGCCAGATAAATGTACAAAAGAAAACTTTAAATTCTGCCAGATAAATGTACAAAATAAAACGTTAAATTCTGCCAGATAAATGTACAAAATAAAACATTAAATTCTGCCAGATAAATGTACAAAATAAAACGTTAAATTCTGCCAGATAAATGTACAAAATAAAACTTTAAATTCTGCCAGATAAATGTACAAAATAAAACGTTCAATTCTGCCAGATAAATGTACAAAATAAAACTTTAAATTCTGCCAGATAAATGTACAAAATAAAACGTTCAATTCTGCCAGATAAATGTACAAAATAAAACGTTCAATTCTGCCAGATAAATGTACAAAATAAAACGTTCAATTCTGCCAGATAAATGTACAAAAAGAAACTTTAAATTCTGCCAGATAAATGTACAAAATAAAACTTTAAATTCTGCCAGATAAATGTACAAAATAAAACTTTAAATTCTGCCAGATAAATGTACAAAATAAAACTTTAAATTCTGCCAGATAAATGTACAAAATAAAACTTTAAAATTCTGCCAGATAAATGTACAAAATAAAACGTTAAATTCTGCCAGATAAATGTACAAAATAAAACGTTAAATTCTGCCAGATAAATGTACAAAATAAAACGTTAAATTCTGCCAGATAAATGTACAAAATAAAACGTTCAATTCTGCCAGATAAATGTACAAAATAAAACGTTCAATTCTGCCAGATAAATGTACAAAATAAAACGTTAAATTCTGCCAGATAAATGTACAAAATAAAACGTTAAATTCTGCCAGATAAATGTACAAAATAAAACGTTAAATTCTGCCAGATAAATGTACAAAATAAAACGTTAAATTCTGCCAGATAAATGTACAAAATAAAACGTTCAATTCTGCCAGATAAATGTACAAAATAAAACTTTAAATTCTGCCAGATAAATGTACAAAAAGAAACTTTAAATTCTGCCAGATAAATGTACAAAATAAAACTTTAAATTCTGCCAGATAAATGTACAAAAGAAAACTTTAAATTCTGCCAGATAAATGTACAAAATAAAACGTTAAATTCTGCCAGATAAATGTACAAAATAAAACGTTAAATTCTGCCAGATAAATGTACAAAATAAAACGTTAAATTCTGCCAGATAAATGTACAAAATAAAACGTTCAATTCTGCCAGATAAATGTACAAAATAAAACGTTCAATTCTGCCAGATAAATGTACAAAATAAAACGTTCAATTCTGCCAGATAAATGTACAAAATAAAACGTTCAATTCTGCCAGATAAATGTACAAAATAAAACGTTCAATTCTGCCAGATAAATGTACAAAATAAAACGTTCAATTCTGCCAGATAAATGTACAAAATAAAACGTTCAATTCTGCCAGATAAATGTACAAAATAAAACGTTAAATTCTGCCAGATAAATGTACAAAATAAAACTTTAAATTCTGCCAGATAAATGTACAAAAAGAAACTTTAAATTCTGCCAGATAAATGTACAAAATAAAACGTTAAATTCTGCCAGATAAATGTACAAAATAAAACTTTAAATTCTGCCAGATAAATGTACAAAATAAAACTTTAAATTCTGCCAGATAAATGTACAAAATAAAACGTTAAATTCTGCCAGATAAATGTACAAAATAAAACTTTAAATTCTGCCAGATAAATGTACAAAATAAAACGTTCAATTCTGCCAGATAAATGTACAAAATAAAACGTTCAATTCTGCCAGATAAATGTACAAAATAAAACGTTCAATTCTGCCAGATAAATGTACAAAATAAAACGTTAAATTCTACCAGATAAATGTACAAAATAAAACTTTAAATTCTGCCAGATAAATGTACAAAAAGAAACTTTAAATTCTGCCAGATAAATGTACAAAAAGAAACTTTAAATTCTGCCAGATAAATGTACAAAAGAAAACTTTAAATTCTGCCAGATAAATGTACAAAAGAAAACTTTAAATTCTGCCAGATAAATGTACAAAATAAAACGTTAAATTCTGCCAGATAAATGTACAAAATAAAACATTAAATTCTGCCAGATAAATGTACAAAATAAAACGTTAAATTCTGCCAGATAAATGTACAAAATAAAACTTTAAATTCTGCCAGATAAATGTACAAAATAAAACGTTCAATTCTGCCAGATAAATGTACAAAATAAAACTTTAAATTCTGCCAGATAAATGTACAAAATAAAACGTTCAATTCTGCCAGATAAATGTACAAAATAAAACGTTCAATTCTGCCAGATAAATGTACAAAATAAAACGTTCAATTCTGCCAGATAAATGTACAAAAAGAAACTTTAAATTCTGCCAGATAAATGTACAAAATAAAACTTTAAATTCTGCCAGATAAATGTACAAAATAAAACTTTAAATTCTGCCAGATAAATGTACAAAATAAAACTTTAAATTCTGCCAGATAAATGTACAAAATAAAACTTTAAAATTCTGCCAGATAAATGTACAAAATAAAACGTTAAATTCTGCCAGATAAATGTACAAAATAAAACGTTAAATTCTGCCAGATAAATGTACAAAATAAAACGTTAAATTCTGCCAGATAAATGTACAAAATAAAACGTTCAATTCTGCCAGATAAATGTACAAAATAAAACGTTCAATTCTGCCAGATAAATGTACAAAATAAAACGTTAAATTCTGCCAGATAAATGTACAAAATAAAACGTTAAATTCTGCCAGATAAATGTACAAAATAAAACGTTAAATTCTGCCAGATAAATGTACAAAATAAAACGTTCAATTCTGCCAGTAAATGTACAAAATAAAACGTTAAATTCTGCCAGATAAATGTACAAAATAAAACGTTCAATTCTGCCAGATAAATGTACAAAATAAAACGTTCAATTCTGCCAGATAAATGTACAAAATAAAACGTTCAATTCTGCCAGATAAATGTACAAAATAAAACGTTCAATTCTGCCAGATAAATGTACAAAATAAAACTTTATTTGCATTTAATGAAAGTTTTTTTTACTGAAATAAAAAGTTACAGGAAATTTTTTTTTGAGTTAGTTCCTAAATCCAAATGTTTAGTATCTTCTCTGCTCTTTCTATCAACTATGTCACGAATATGATATCAATTAGGCACTTAATGTAGTTCCAGAAATAGATTTTGTAATTCATCTAAAATTTATATTTTCACTGCATGTCTTCTATACATTTTTATTTATATTGAGACAAATGAAATCTTAATAAAAAAATACTTTAAAATCATGGCACCATTTTATCCTCAGTAGTTGTGTCAATTGTAATGTCGAATTAAAAAAAATATTAGATAAGCATTCTAAATGATAACTTAAATAAATGATCACTCTTGTATAGTATGATCTGGCAGACAAATATTATTTTTATTTTATATTACATAGAACTATATTTTATTTTAGTGAAAAGATTTTTGTAATAAAAAAAATAAACACATATAGTTAGTATAAATAGACAAATCATTTATACTTTTTTTAAAACAAAAAACAACAAAAATTTCAAATTCACATTGAAAAAATCAGCATAAAAAAGACTTTACAGTATTTTAATAAACTAGTTGCTTGACCTATTTATTAATACTTTTTTAAACTAATGACCATACCAAATTATTAATACTCTACTAATTTGTTAGTATTCATTTATTTGTGCAATGTTTGTTGATATTTCAATGTGATAAAACCTTATCAATATCATCATTCACTCAAAACATCAGATTCTCTGTCTGTCTGTTTGTTTGTCATAGCCTACTTAATTAACATTTGATCAACCATTAAATGAAATAAAATGAAATAAAAATATTTTTTTAATTCAGATCCCAATAGTATGAACTCATAGCAACCTCTTCACGACAAGTTAGCTCCCTTGATTACAGACTCTACCACTGAATAGCATCAAGTTGATGGACAGCAACCGATGCCCTGTTGATAGCCATGATGTACTGTGTCAAACATTGTGTGTGGTTTATAAATATACTTCAAGGTGACAAGTAACAAAATAGTTTTGAAGACTTCAATGTAAACAACTACTTATTGACTGTGGTCACGCCTTCTGTTTGTCTGGCGGACATAATTCAGTAAAATAAATTCCCATTTCATTGCTAAAAATATATATACATATTTCTGGCATTGACCTGAAGTTTTTGACTCCTCACCCTACTTTGGCTGGACACTGGATATCTGCAGGATGAAATAACTTAGTATAACATGTATGAGTCAAATTGATGGTGTTATAATAACTTGACAAATTAAAGGTGACCCACATCACTTCATCTGCCCAATGAACCGCGAAGTCAGTCAGAGTGGACACACCCACCTCCTGTGTTGATATCATACATGTACTGGAGGAACTGTACATCTGTCATCAACACTTGCAATAGTCTTCTATGTGATATCTACTAAATGTATTTTTTTTTGTTCACATTGTCACCTTAATGTAATTATTTCCTGTTTATTTATGCTATTCATGTTTAGGATGAATTTATTATTTGACCACATCATTATATTAGGACAGCTGGGCTGAGTTGGGCTGTCCAGTGTTGATTTATAATTCAAAAAGTTAATTTATCATTGAATATTTTTTTTAATTTAAATAAATGGAATTCAGATATGGTAAATAAAAAGTTTTTCATTTTAATATTTCTGATGCAAGTTAAACATTTATATTAATTATTTATAATTATTATTTTAGTTATAAAAAAACCCATATATTTTATAAAGTAATTTTTAAATAATCTTAAACCAGACACATGGGAGGAAAGCTGTAGATCAGGTAGTTTAGCCCAACGTGTCTGTTTGCCCTGAAGTTTGTATGTTTATTATTTATTGTGTCTTGTCCTAATGTATGCAAGTATAACGTACAACTACTTCACATGAACTATTCTATTTATCTTTTAGTTTTACACAAATGAAACCTGCCCATGTTTTATGACATGAAATATTTTAAAAGTCATTGTATTTCAATTATTTTCCTACATCTACACATTTACTTTTTGTTTCTGATTACCAGCTGATTTGATTTTATTTTTTGTTAACATCAGTGTTAGGTCAGTTTAATGTTAACTTCCAATAAATGTTGACACAAAAATATGCAATAGACATGGAGGTACATTTGTGTTGCAGTCTCCAGTTTCTTGATATTAGGTGTGGATATTGATGCCAGTATTTAATGTGGAATATATATAGTTGGATATTTTACTGATAATCTGACAGCGACATAAATTTATCATATGTATATCAATTTAATTTATCAACATTGTAGAAAAAAAAACTATCTTGCTAAAAATAACTGAAACAGCTAGAAACATAAAAAACTGAAACCACTTTGATTGGTTCAACCGATTGTAAACAAAAATAACACCTCCATTCATCCTGTTTTCATTTTTGTGATTGAATTTTGGCTAAATGCTAGAAATTCAATTAAAGCAGTTATAGTTCTTGAACCCAATCTATAATTAGTAGCAAAGTTAATGTTGAATGTGTATCTAATTGGTTTACTTACATATTGTGTGACTTCACGCTAATGAATGACATGATTTAATGTAATGACATGTCTAACCATGTTATTGTAATACTGATATGATGTAATGACATGTCTAATATTCTTGCCATATATAACTTTGCTGTATGTATAAATTATTTTTTTATCTTGATACCTGTTGAGGTTAGTTATTGCCAATAATTTTATTTTACTTAACTGAATAAATCTTAAGCAGTGGTTCTCAGATTTTTGCGATTTGCGACTTTTTTGCAACCTACCAGTAAAGAAAAGGATCCAAAAAGGAAATTTAAAATTAATTTGTATAAATTCCTCATTAAGTAATTCGTACATTTCTCTTTCAAATCAGCCACCCAAACTTTGGGAACCACTGGTCTAATGGACTTGTTCACAGGGGACATAATCTGTACATATCCTAAGCTTTTTTTTGTAATTTAATGATGAACTCCCCTGGAAAAAGGGATCCAACAATTATATGCCATGCTCAGTGTAAGCAATAAATTCTGGTGTCTCTCCGAGAGTGTTTGGACACTAACTTCTTGACCGCTATTTGATACTGTGACCAATCGTTGGTTTGACCAACCAAAAATCCTCTGCCTCACCCAATACTTTGATGAATTTAATGATTTTATTTTTTGGTAAATATTTATCTTCTAATTTGAGATCATAATACATTGACATAATTCAATATATACATATATATATAAATATATTTAAAATTCAATTCATGAAATGATTGACTTAGGTATGGTCAGAAATTCATATGTGATCAAACCATATGTTATTATTTGTATGTTGTACACACATCTGTGAGTTGTGTACAATAAATGATTTGAATGTACAGAATATTTGTAAGAAATTATTTTGTTTTGCTTTTAGCGCTATCAATGTATTATTTATAAAATTATTGGTCACGTCTGCAGCCATTAGATAAATGTCTGTGTTGTATTGAATTTTCTGTTCATTCAGCTGACCAGACTTGCTCATATCATAAAACAAAACTAATCAGAACTACTCATGAACATATTTATTTTATGACTGGTTAAAATATTATAAATAATTAAAAAATAATCAGTTACATGTATCTGTCCACTCAAAAAGTTTTAACTCAAAACACCTTATAAAATTTAAGAAAATGTCAAATGGGAGACAACTCATACAGAAATCCACAATTCCAACAATTGTCTCCCCTTCCCCATTAATTTTCAATTACTTATTCATGATAATATGAAGTAGTGTCAGTAGTTCAGTTTATTTTCCCACAGTGTAATAGATGACCTGTAATTATAAATATGATGCCCACATTTACCAGTTATAGATTTCTTTTGTTCCCTCTGGTTTGTTACTCAGTGGTCAGAATAATTCATTGTCTTCTGTAATCTTAACTTGACATTGTCAAATTTTACATCATCATCTTAACTCAGCGTGTCATATATTGACATGGTCATTTCTCACCAGTACCAACCCTTCATTCCATCATTTCAATGTTTACCTCAAATGTAAAAGAAAGTTAGAAGGTTTCAACTTGGAGATTGACTTTCATTAGTTCATGGTCCAGCCGCAAGTCAGTCCCACCTTGAAAATTCACTCTTAGAATGATATTATTCTGAGCAATTGAAAACCTTCATTTATTTTTTTTTTACAAGCCAAATTTTAATCAGTCCAGGAAAACACAAAAATTTAACAGTAACATGTCATATAGTTATATACATTATGACAGTAACATGTCATTTAGTTATATACATTATGACAGTAACATGTCATTTAGTTCTATATATTATGATTGCATTCGATATGGCATTAATATGAATAGATAGATTCTGTCATTGTAGCGCAGATGGCGTAATATAGTCATGTTATTTTTCAGTAGAAATATAATTTATATTCTTAGAATTAATTATTTTAAAAAACTGATTTAAGTTGACTTATTAATAATTTTTTTTAAATAATAAACTGTCAGGAAAAGTACACAATGAAATTTATTAGCAATAAATGGGTTAAAATTTTATTATTCAAATATATTTCTTTAAGAAAATAGGATGTGAACGTTCTGTGTTGCAATAAGGAATTGACTATGTACATATTTGCAACAGTGTAATTTATGTTTTTGTAAACTTCTGGTTTTTATTTTTTTAAATTATGTACATACACACAAACACACACACAAACATAGTCTTGTCCTGTGAATGAAACAAATTTTGTTATGAATCATTCAGTTGTAGTTGAGAATAAATTCTGAAATGAAATGGACACAAAATTTTTCAACTGGTCATATCTCCAGTCTTATAACCTAAAGTTCACAGGATGTTTTATTTCATGTCATGTTTTATATTTATATATGTACTGATTCAAAAATTAAAAATACAAAACTTGTTACTTTTATAAAAGTGTTTTCTTCGATTTTGTTTGGGTGGCTGTTAGGAACAAGTTTTTACCAGTAAATAATATTGTGAATGACTATGTAGTCCAATAAAGATCATTAATATAATACAATACAAAGTCAACTGTTATAGACCTCTTGATTACCTGATCATAGAATCAGTGATGCCAGATTTTTCTAACTTATTGCAGTTAGTTTCAAATTATTTGTTTCTTCTTATGATAACAGTTACTATGATAATTATCATATAGAAAAATGATAAATACCAGTATGTAAAAGGAATAAATTAAACAAAACATTTTTCAGTAGGAGTTTAGAAAATATGCCAAAAGTTGTTCCATTAGGCAACGTTGTCTGTAACTAGGAGGTTCTGGGCCAACTTTACTTCCCAAATTTTAATTTTGTTCCATTCACAAAAGTTAACATCATTCAAGGTAACTTCAGCTCTATCTAATGACCTAGATTTTTGGATCATCCAGCACCTTTTTTGCGGGTACTTTAACCAATGCATTTACAGTTTAAGGTTTTTATTTAAACCTAATTTTAAAATTTAACTAATGAAGCAGCACCCACCATTAACCTTGTTCTGATCACACATACTTGTACACAATAATCAAAACAAACCAAGTCAGGTTGTACAGATACTTGTACACAATAATCAAAACAAACCAAGTCAGACTGTACAAATATTTTTTACTCATTGACTTAAAATATTAAAACAAATGTGTTGCCTCCTTCAATGTCACGGTCATTAAATAATTTGAGCCTCTTCCGGCATTCTCCTTTCTGCCTCCTCATCCTCCCTCCTCTGTGCCTCATCCTGTTCTAGCCTCCTCTTCTGCTGAATGTTGCTGTGTATTGCAAAGATGGCCGCCAGTATTGTGAGAACAACACCAAGGCTGGATGTAAACTGTTGGTGGACAAACAAGTGGGTCATACATTTAGAGTAGAGGGTACCCTCCACTAGAAAGGAACCGTTGTGCCATACTAGTAGGTCAGACAGTTACAGTATAGGTAACTAGATGTTAAATGTGAACTTACCCTAGAAGTAGGTCAAACAGTTCTCGTTAAAAATATAGGTCAATGTATCATTACTTGAAGTCATATAGGTGCTGGTGGTACCAAAAAAATATATATACGTGAACCTAAGGTCCTAGACATGCACTACATGTGAAATATTTCCTCAGTACTGGTACTGGTCGTGGGACGGATGACGAGTGGTGTAGATACTCGACTGTCAACCTGAGAGTCATGGGTTCGATCCTCGGTGAGACCCATGGAATTTTTACAGGTGTTATTTGGTGCAACGTCGTCCCACAAGTCCACCCAGCTTTAAATGGGGTACCTGACTTATGTTGGAGAAGTAAAGGCGGCTGGGCGTTGTGCTAACCACACAATCCCTTCATATGCCGAGGTTACAGAAACAGATGAATTCTACATTACATCTTCCCCGATGGCCCAGTAGGGTTAAGGAAACTTGACTTTACTAGCACTGGTACCACAAATATATATACGTGAACCTAAAGTGAAATATTTCCTCCGTACTGACCTTTATATACAGGTCATAAGTCTCCCAGGCATCAAGAAACCAAATTCTGAACCAGGCCAAACAACAGGGCACAAATGCTTCACTCTGTCTGGACTCCTTACACCTGTTGAAAATACACTTACAGTCAGTACAGACACCATCTCATAGACACAGTCAGTATAGACACCATCTCAGACACAGTGCAGACACAATCTCATAGACACAGTATATACACCATCTCATAGACACAGTCAGTACAGACACCATCACATAGACACAGTACAGACACAATCTCATAGACACAGTCTGTACAGACACCATCACACAGACACAGTTAGTACAGACACCATCACATACACAAAGTCAGTACAGACACCATCACATAGACACAGTACAGACACTATCACATAGACACAGTCTATACAGACACTATCACATAGACACAGTCAGTATAGACACCATCACATAGACACAGTCAGTACAGACACCATCACTTAGACAAGTCTGTACAGATACTATAACATAGACACAGTCAGTACAGACACCATCACATAGACACAGTCTGTACAGACACCATCACATAGACACAGTCTGTACATACACCATCACATAGACACAGTCTGTACAGACACTATCAACAAGGAGAAACAGATGGACGTGACCAGTAGACTAGCAATGGTTAAAATGAACTTCTATTGTTTAAGATTTGATCAAATGAGACATTCATGTAGTGTGGAGGTAAGTAAAGTGTACAGAGACATTCACGTACACATGTAGTGTGGAGGTTAGTAAAGTGTACATAGACATTCACGTACACATGTAGTGTGAAGGTAAGTAAAGTGTACACATATGTAAATATATTGAATGAACTAAATTTAAGTACCGGTACTAGCTATTGATATAATGCAGTGGTCACCAACATTTTTCTGGTCGCAGACCTGTTGACTTTTGATAGTTTCACCGCGGCCTGGGGGTGGAGGGGGGGTTGATTATTAATATTTATATTTTAGATATTTTTTATTTACAATTCCACAGCCGCACAGCTCCCAGTGAACTTCTCGTCTATGGTAAGCCGTAATATCCCGTGAGAAATGCACCACAGGAAATATAAAGACATACTGTAATGTTTCTTGGGCGGCCCAGTTACATTTGATCCACGCATTGGTATCGGTCTTGGGGTTGGGGACCACTGATATAATGGACCTAGTTTGAAGTACCTGCTATAAAGCTCCAGCAAGAGCGAAACTTTGTTGTTGTAGATAGTGGGACTGATGCCAAGATGTGTCCAGATTTTTTCATTCAAAGAAACATTGTATTCCACCATGTAGGCCAAATTGAATAACGCCTGGAAATAAAACAACTGAAATACAGTATACCACACACACACACACATACACACACACAAACACACACACACAAACATAATGGAATTCTGTTATTAAAATTATACATGAACCCAACACATCAACTGTTATTTAATGATAAAAATAGTTGTAAAAATAATTTCCGGTATTTTTTTTAGTTAATACACTTGTATGTTTCCATTAGGTCCATATTACACACTAGAACTGTCTGGAACAATGTTTGGACTCTTAGAATCAGGCATCCATGTAATTACTGATACCACTGTACAAAGAGCTAACATTTTATTTACATTGAATACATAATTACACACACTTTTTAGCGCATTTTCGAGAAGTCGAATGCGCTATTGTTTCCGTTTTGTCCGTCTATCCGTCCGTCTGTCATCACCATAGATCTCAGCAACCATAAGTCCTAGACCCATGACGTATATACTTTTTTGTAGGTCTTGGCCTGCCATTCCTGCATCAAAAGTCCGTTTCGCGATCTGACCTCTGAGGGCTGGGCATCAGTGTTTCTTAGGGTACCGTTTTTTTACTATATAATCTATATTAATAATTATGTCATTTTCATGGCCCCATTCTACACCTTATACATAACGATACAAGATTAAGGGCCCTAGGGGCCCCAAGAGTATTTTGATTAATTTTGGTCATGCCTCTGTGGGCTGGGCATCAGTGTTTCTTAGGGTACCGTTTTTTTTTATATTTTTTTCAGATATATGCATTACACAATTGAATTTATAAACATTTCCAAAATTAACAAATATTTACTGAAAGCTAACATACGTATTGATAAATAACACGAAAATGCGCTAACACGTCCTGTGTCCAGAATGGAACAGGCTTAAGATGCTGGTTTATTCTGAATGGCTACATTTAGGCAAGGAAAGGCTACAATGTGACAAGGAAAGGCTACACTGTGACAATTTATTGCTATACTGTGACAATCAGAGTTCACTTTTTGTGTATATTTGATTAAACACAAGTTGATAAAGAAATAAAAAGCTGTTTACTACTGACCTGGGGATTCCCTTTTTGTGCCGCCTTAGTGTAGTAAACAGCAGCGGCGGATATATCTCTCGTGTTATTACAACCATACCATGAGTAGTCTCCCATCTTTAGATAGGCTGATGTATGTAACAATGTATGTAACAATGTATGTAACAATGTATGTAACAATGTATCTAACAATGCATGCAACAATGTATGTAACGATGTATGTAGCAATGTATGTAACAATGCATGTAACATGTATGTAGCAATTAATGTAACAATGTATACAGCAATGAATGTAACAATGTATGTAACAATGATGTGAAAAAAAAACAAATAATTGCAATTTCAACTTACAGTATAGAGTTCATTTAGACAGACATTCAACTTACAGTAAGAGTCAACAAAATTTCCCTCCCTCTGTACTGTTAAGTTGTAATGGCGGAACTCACACTCTTTAGAAATGAATGACGTCACACCTCCCTTTAGATAGAGAACAGTTACACTTATCTGAACTGGCTATAGCTAGTATGTATGTGTGTGTGTGTGTGTGTGTATGAATGTGGGTGTGCGTGTTAGTGCGTGTGTGAGTGTGAGTGTGAATGGGGTTTTAAAAAGTAACAATCTTAAAGTTACGTATGGTTCACATTTTCCCGTAAAAAAACCAACAATGAACTGGATTTGAAGAACAAAAGAGGCATTAGTATTGACTCACTTGATTCTGCTCACACAAATAGGCCAAATTAAAACTGGCCACCTCGAGACCAACATCTGCCAACATCAGGTACAGGAACACTGACAGGTCACTGAAACGATGGGTGGACATACAGTTGTGATGGTGGACATACAGTTGTGATGGGTGGAGATACAGTTGTGATGGGTGGAGATACAGTTGTGATGTGTGGAGATACGGCAGTGATGGGTGGAGATACAGTTTTGATGGGAGGAGATATAGTTGTGATGGGAGGAGATACAGTTGTGATAGATGGAGATACAGTTGTGATAGGTTGAGATACAGTTGTGATGGGAGGAAATACAATTCTGATAGGTGGATATACAGCTGTGATGGGAGGAGATAATGTAAACACAATATAAGTCAATGAATTATACTATCAATATAAACGTCTTACTAGTTTGAGTCTCTGAAGGCCAACACGGCATCTCTCAATGGCCTGCCTAACAAACTGTTTTTCTCTGCCACAAATCTGGCCCAGCTACAGATACAGCAGGTCAGAGGTCAGAGAAAATTATGTAATAAAACATTTAGTGAAAGGTAATTTCTTTACAAAACAGGTGAACTTAGAACAATTGACGTACCAGTCGTAACATTGTTACATGTGGGAGTACAAATTATTTCAACAAATTTAACATTACACAAGTTTTATTTTACTTTTACATGAAGTAACTGAATATGACAGAATGCAACACACGGTACACATGGCATGCAACGACTCACTCAGTAGCCATTGAAATATCACGTGGTACACTAGGAGTCCCTCTTGATAACAGAAATGCATAAATTGCTCCGGCATCCACTTGGTTCCTTATAGCTGACCACTGGTACTCCACAATAGCTTTGTCCTGTAAGTAAATACATGAAGGACATTTAGTTTCGAATATACTTGTACTCTATGTTGACATCAAGGCAGTATGAACATACTTTGTTCCGTAGGGTAGTGTCCTGAAAATGTGTACAGTGTACAGTTTATTCTCAGAGTACATTGCAGGATGGAGTGAAATCATGGGAGGTAATTTTGATAGGTCTAACTAATTTAACAGTTATCCACCTTTTTATCATATTTGAAGGTACCAGTGAAAATATTTGTTTATCAATACTTCAAATGGTTTAGTTTGTTGTACTTTTTCTCAGCCATCAGTAAGACAGTACTTAAAACAAAGCACTAGCAACTGGCTACAGATAAAATAAATAAAACAAACAACTAGCTACTGGCTACAGATAAAATAAATAAAACAAACAACTAGCTACTGGCTACAGATAAAATAAAGAAAACAAACAACTAGCTACTGGCTACAGATAAAATAGATTGAAGACCAATATAGTATTTACCAGATCTACTGGGGATCCTGGAACCAGTCCAAACTGATACATGTGACCTAAATAATAGCCACTGTCCATATTGCCCAAACTTTTAGCCACCTGAAAAAGCTTGAAAGCCTCCGTATAGTTCTGGTCAGTGGACAACGCCAACCATCCCAGAGCAGATACAGCGGCGGGATTCATCTGAAGAAGAAATCATTGAAATGGCCATAAACTAACTACAATCATGACTGAAATTTTAAAACAGACTAGTCTATATATATATACATGTCTCCAATATATATAGTGTAAATATGCCCAGAGTGTACAGGTATTAAATGACCTTTTGTGTACAAATATAAGCTGACCTGTTGTGTACAAATATAAGCTGACCTGTTGTGTACACATATAAACCGACCTGTTGTGTACACATATAAACTGACCTGTTGTGTACACATATAAACTGACCTGTTGTGTACACATATAAACTGACCTGTTGTGTACACATATAAACTGACCTGTTGTGTACACATATAAGCTGACCTGTTGTGTACACATATAAACTGACCTGTTGTGTACACATATAAACTGACCTGTTGTGTACACATATAAACTGACCTGTTGTGTACACATATAAACTGACCTGTTGTGTACACATATAAACTGACCTGTTGTGTACACATATTAACTGACCTGTTGTTTACAAATATACACTGACCTGTTGTGTACAAATATAAGCCGACCTGTTGTGTAAAGTATAAACTGACCTGTTGTGTACAAATATAAACTGACCTGTTGTCTAAAGTATAGACTGACCTGTTGTGTAAAGTATAGACTGACCTGTTGTGTACACATATAAACTGACATGTTTTGTACAAATATAAACCGACCTGTTGTGTACAAGTATAAACTGACCTGTTTTGTATAAATATAAATCGACCTGTTGTGTACAAGTATAAACTGACCTGTTGCGTACAAATATAAACTGACCTGTTGTGTATAGTATAAACTGACCTGTTGTGCTGCTTTCTCCAACATTATTTTCCCTTCAGTTTTGTTGGCCTCAGTCCCCAGTCCCTGAAGTCACAGATTTAAAAAAATCAACCAATCAATCAACCAATCAATCAATCAATCAATGTCAGTTAAATCACAGTCTAAAATTGTCTAGGTCACAGGTTTTCAAACTTTCACGCTTCGTGAGCCGCTATGACAACATTATGGTCTCGTGAGTCTCTACGACAACATTATGGTCTCTTGAGCCACTATGACAACATTATGGTCTCGTGAGTCACTACGACAACATTATGGTCTCGTGAGTCACTATGACAACATTATGGTCTCGTGAGCCACTAAGACAACATTATGGTCTCGTGAGCCGCTATGACAACATTATGGTCTCGTGAGTCACTACGACAACATTATGGTCTCGTGAGCCACTATGACAACATTATGGTCTTGTGAGTCACTATGACAACATTATGGTCTCGTGAGTCACTATGACAACATTATGGTCTCGTGGGCCACTATGACAACATTATGGCCTCGTGAGCCACCATAAAAATCTGTTTTGTTTTTGCGACTCACCTGCGATAAAAAGAAAGAAAATCTCCTACATTGTACAGATATTGTTCACCTTTTATTGAGCAGATTTACAGACTTTTAGTAATATGAGATACAGAGGTAAAGTTATAATTAGTCAATTATATAGAGGTAAAGTTGTAATTAGTCAAATATAGAGAGGTTAAAGTTATAATTAGTCAAATAAAGATTCTTCATCCTTTGATCATAAAGTTACATTTTTGTCGTGATCCTCCACCTGTACCACCAAAAGGTGAGAAAGTTTGTCTCCGGGTACCCCCACCCCTCACTATTTAGTTTCCGAATACATGTACTTATTTTTATAATGGAAAGCGCTTAGCTGTCTAATGCGCTACATGTTAACTTATGTGTCGCTAAGTACTCTTGCATCACTTTCCCCGTAACTCTTGGGGTATGCGTACCACCGGTCGAGAACTAATGTAATGTGAGAACTAATTTAGTAAATTTGTAATGTGAGAACTAATTAAGTAAATTTGTAATGTGAGAACTAATTAAGTAAATTTGTAATGTGAGAACTAATTAAGTAAATTTGTAATGTGAGAACTAATTAAGTAAATTTGTAATGTGAGAACTAATTAAGTAAATTTGTAATGTGAGAACTAATTAAGTAAATTTGTAATGTGAGAACTAATTAAGTAAATTTCTAATGTGAGAACTAATTAAGTAAATTTCTAATGTGAGAACTACTCCAGTAGATTGAGTGTAAAGTCATGGCTAACAATTGATTTAGGGCAACAGGGCAACAAATACTAGTGTGAAGTTTTATCGAGTTTCAGGGCAACAAATACTAGTGTTAAGTTTTATCGAGTTTCAGGGCAACAAATACTAGTGTGAAGTTTTATCGAGTTTCAGGGCTAGAAATGAATGTAGGGGACCAACATTATTTGTCCCCTTTGATTGACCGAGCCGCGACCATCCGAATGTTGTCCCTTCCCTTACATCTAGGTCAGATTGACTTTTATGATGGGTGGGGGCAGTTAGTTGGCTTGTTTAAGTTTGATTCCTTGATCCCAGATTCATTGAATGTCATTATCTATGGTTATCCTTTTACAGTTTTGTGTCAATTGTTTACCCTGTACTGCATGAGTCCATAGTTCACCATGGCGTACTCATTCCCAGCCTGTGCACCTTCTCTGAAGACATTCATGGCGTTGTGCAGATTTCTCTTGACACCCTGAGCCCCATGGTACAACATATAACCAAGTTCTGACTGGAGATGGGTAGAAATGAAACTTCACACAATAGAATAAAATAATGTTCAACAATGAAAATATAATTGTGTAAATGTCCGATATATATAATGGATTTTTGTTTTAAACAAATCAAATACTTCGTGGCAGTGGCATCAATGATATAAGAGCAGGTTGAGTTACCTGTGAAGAGGCCTCAATGATATAAGAGCAGGTTGAGTTACCTGTGAAGAGGCCTCAATGATATAAGAGCAGATTGAGTTACCTGTGAAGAGGCCTCAATGATATAAGAGCAGATTGAGTTACCTGTGCTGAGGCCACACCTTTCTCTGCCTGATGTTTCAACCACATGAACAAATCACCAATCTCACTGGTCAGTCCATCGATCTTGGCCTCATCAATCAGTCGAATATATTCAGTTGCTACCTGGAAGAATGGTGTCTTTATGTATACAGATGACTTTACTTTAGGAATCAAACATATTGTTCAGTTTAACTGGATTTTGTTAAATTATCGTGTTTAAGTCCAATGACTTATTACATGATCCCCAACGTCATCAGTCAGTAAAAAATCCGTCATTGGTTGTATTGATATTGATTGTTCGATATGCTGCGATGATCGTTGTCATTAGAGTGTTGCTATGAAATGTTTTATGAGATAGATCGATATCAGCCTTTACAACCGATGTTTGTATCAGTTTACATTATGTAAGTCACCACATGATGTTTGTATCAGTTTACATTATGTAAGTCATCACATGATGTTTGTATCAGTTTACATTATGTAAGTCACCACATGATGTTTGTATCAGTTTACATTATGTAAGTCACCACATGATGTTTGTATCAGTTTACATTATGTAAGTCACCACATGATGTTTGTATCAGTTTACATTATGTAAGTCACCACATGATGTTTGTATCAGTTTACATTATGTAAGTCACCACATGATGTTTGTATCAGTTTACATTATGTAAGTCACCACATGATGTTTGTATCAGTTTACATTATGTAAGTCACCACATGATGTTTGTATCAGTCTACTGTGTCATCTATGTCTTCTATGTCTACTATGTCTACTGTGTCTACTAGTCTACTATCTCTACTGTGTCTACTGTGTCTACTATGTCTACTGTGTCTACTATGTCTACTATGTCTACTCTGTCTACTATGTCTACTATGTCTACTGTGTCTACTGTGTCTACTATGTCTACTGTGTCTACTGTGTCTACTGTGTCTACTATGTCTACTGTGTCTACTATGTCTACTATGTCTACTATGTCTACTGTGTCTACTGTGTCCACTATGTCCACTGTGTCTACTGTGTCTACTATGTCTACTGTGTCTACTGTGTCTACTATGTCTACTATGTCTACTGTGTCTACCGTGTCTACTGTATCTACTATGTCCACTATGTCCACTATGTCCACTATGTCTACTGTGTCTACTGTGTCTACTATGTCTACTGTGTCTACTGTGTCTACTATGTCTACTGTGTCTACTATGTCTACTGTGTCTACTATGTCTACTGTGTCTACTGTGTCTACTATGTCTACTGTGTCTACTGTGTCTACTGTGTCTACTATGTCTACTGTGTCTACTATGTCTACTGTGTCTACTGTGTCTACTGTGTCTACTGTGTCTACTACGTCTACTGTGTCTACTGTGTCTACTATGTCTACTATGTCAGGGGTAGAAACTGTTGATATGTTACACAGTAATATTCACTTGGATATCAATCAATACAGTGAAACATTCACTATCTATACTGTTTCCTCCAGTCATATGACATAATGCGGTGTTGCTACTGTTTCCTCCAGTCATGACATACTTACATACATTCACTATCTATATCACATACATAAGTCTTTGCTACTGTTTCCTCCAGTCATATGACATACATAAGTCTTTGCTACTGTTTCATCCAGTAATATGACATACTTGCATACATTCACTATCTATATCACATACATAAGTCTTTGCTACTGTTTCATCCAGTCATATGACATACATAAGTATTTGCTACTGTTTCATCCAGTAATATGACATACTTACATACATTCACTATCTATATCACATAAATAAGTCTTTGCTACTGACATACTTACATCAGATTCCTTGTGTTCTTCTTTGTCTTTCCGTGTTCTGTCTGCCACTTGTTTGTAGTACACTGAGGAAAGATAAACCAAATCATTCAAAAGAGTCAATTTTTTTAATTATTAGAGTTATCTGTCCTGAAGAGTTATCTTGACATTGTTTTCTACAACGTAACACTACATAAAAGTAGAACCGCTGTAACTAGTAAAACAAAGTGCTTGAAACTAGAAAATATACACAATCTGATTTTATCTGACTAAACAATGGTAAATGATTTAGGAATTATAGTTAATGAGTTTGAAATATTTACAGAGTTTTTAGGTTGAATTCTAAAAAAATGTACAGGCGGGGAAAAAAAACCAGAAAGAAATATGCAATAGTTTGTTTTAAAAAGCAATTATTCAAATGCACTAAAAAGTAACAATAAAATAATTCCTTAGATTATATAAATATTTATACACCTATTTATTATAGTATCATTGCTAAACAATCCAAACGTGAGTACCCATTTAGATGAATACTTATTTTATATCTCTTGTTGTAGGCCGTATTAAATCCAGTATATTGTATATAGAGATGGAGGACAGCCCACAGCTCGGAGTGGGCCTTTATGAGTCAGCATGTCACTAAGTGCACCTACCAAGTACGGAATGTACATGTCAATATGTGCACCTAACAAGTACAGAATATACATGTCAATATGTGCACCTACCAAGTACAGAATATAATGTCAATATGTGCACCTATCAAGTACAGAATATAATGTTAGTATATGCACCTACCAAGTACAGAATATACACGTCAATATGTGCACCTACCAAGTACAGAATATAATGTCAATATGTGCACCTACCAAGTACAGAATATAATGTCAGTATGTGCACCTACCAAGTACAGAATATACATGTCAATATGTGCACCTACCAAGTACAGAATATTCTATTTTATCACCTAATATAAAAACGTAGTTTAATAGCAACCCACGCTTTTACTTTTAGCATTAAATCATTTATTTTGTTGCAAACATTTTACTAGAAATGTAGTTAATCTATAGAGCTAGAAATGCCTTCGCTATTTTGCCCATTGGTGCTGTGCTTCCGCATTTATTTTTGGTAATTTCCACTCGTATACTTTCCCATTACTAAAAAGTAATTAGCTGCGTTTGTCTACACGATTTTAATTCATGGACAAATAGGTTATTGTCATGTAGAGTTTACACATTGAACTGTTACACATTAAACTGTTACACATTAAACTGTTACACATTAAACTGTTAGCTACAAGTTGGTTTGAAAACTGGGAAGTTTCAAAAAGTTTCAAATCGGGCCCCGCACATGCTATGGACGGTCCTGATGGGTGCGTTCAAATAACGGAACTTACCCAGTGTCACATTCTTTATAGATAGATCATCCAAAACTATCAACTACTATTAGCAAATAAACTTAGACCTTCATTACATGTTTAACAATATATTGTAACACAATCAAATACAGCATACACCACAATCATATAAACTATTATCTTCATATCATATTTATCAATACAATGTACACCACAATCATATAAACTATTATCTTCATATCATATTTATCAATACAATGTACAACACAATCATATAAACTAATATCTTCATGTCATGTTTATCAATACAATTTACACCACAATCATATAAACTAATATCTTCATGTCATGTTTATCAGTACAACGTACACCACAATCATATAAACTATTATCTTCATGATATGTTTATCAATACAATGTACAACACAATCATATAAACTAATATCTTCATGTCATGTTTATCAATACAGTGTACACCACAATCATATAAACTAATATCTTCAATTCATGTTCATCAATACAATGTACACCACAATCATATAAACTAATATCTTCATGTCATGTTTATCAATACAATGTACATCACAATCATATAAACTAATATCTTCATGTCATGTTTATCAATACAATGTACATCACAATCATATAAACTATTATCTTCATATCATATTTATCAATACAATGTACATCACAATCATATAAACTATTATCTTCATATCATATTTATCAATACAATGTACACCACAATCATATAAACTATTATCTTCATATCATATTTATCAATACAATGTACAACACAATCATATAAACTAATATCTTCATGTCATGTTTATCAATACAATTTACACCACAATCATATAAACTATTATCTTCATGATATGTTTATCAATACAATGTACAACACAATCATATAAACTAATATCTTCATGTCATGTTTATCAATACAGTG
The DNA here is from genome assembly GCA_021962125.1 of Bulinus truncatus. Lineage (NCBI taxonomy): Eukaryota > Metazoa > Mollusca > Gastropoda > Planorbidae > Bulinus > Bulinus truncatus. Next base: position 3,297,826 of record JAGDYQ010000038.1, on the reverse strand, counting down.
TACACCACAATCATATAAACTATTATCTTCATGTCATGTTTATCAATACAACGTACACCACAATCATACAAACTATTATCTTCATGACATGTTTACCAATACAATGTACAACACAATCATATAAACTAATATCTTCATGTCATGTTTATCAATACAGTGTAGACCACAATCATATAAACTAATATCTTCAATTCATGTTCATCAATACAATGTACACCACAATCATATAAACTAATATCTTCATGTCATGTTTATCAATACAATGTACATCACAATCATATAAACTAATATCTTCATGTCATGTTTATCAATACAATGTACATCACAATCATATAAACTAATATCCACATGTCATGTTTATCAATACAATGTACAACACAATCATATAAACTAATATCTTCATGTCATGTTTATCAATACAATGTACACCACAATCATATAAACTAATATCTTCATGTCATGTTATCAATACAATGTACATCACAATCATATGAACTAATATCTTCATGTCATGTTTATCAATACAATGTACATCACAATCATACAAACTAATATCTTCATGTCATGTTTATCAATACAATGTACAACACAATCATATAAACTAATATCTTCATGTCATGTTTATCAATACAATGTACACCACAATCATATAAACTAATATCTTCATGTCATGTTTATCAATACAATGTACACCACAATCATATAAACTAATATCTTTATGTCATGTTTATCTATTGATGTACAATGTACAGTTTCTTCAGCGTTATGCGCACCTTGCTTGCCACGAGGGCGTGGTCCGTGTCGCAGTCTGCACTGTGGTAGCTGCGGGTGAGGAGGATACTGTCGATATTCCCTCTTCTGGTGAGGACGAGGTCGAGTTGGTGCCAGTGGCGGGAGCGTGGGTGCCTCCATGACACCTGATGGATCTCTTTGCACCTGAAGGAAAAAAGGTCGCCCACGCATCAATATCAACTGTGCCAGAAATCCCGAAATAAACCAACAGTTTATCAGCAGTCTGGAAGTTACACTCAGTGAAAGAAAGTTAGCAGTTGACACCATCGACTCTAGGTGGTCGCGTCTGCGCGATGTCGTATATAACTCCGCCATCACCACCTATGGAAAGATAGAGCGGAAAAACGCCGATTGGTACGAGGCCCACTGGGAGGAAATGGAACCCGTTACCGAGGTAAAAAGGAAAGCCCTACTGGCCTACAAGGCCAGGCCCAGTCCCAACACACTAAAAGCCCTACGGACAGCCAGGAACAAAGCCCAGAAGACCGCCCGCAGATGCGCCAACTCCTACTGGTTGAGCCTCTGTAGCAACATCCAGGCAGCTACCGATACAGGAAACGCAAGAGGGATGTACGAGGGCATCAAAAAGGCAATAGGCCCAACTCTCTCCAAAACCGCCCCCCTTATATCCAAAACAGGGGAGGTCATCAAGGACCAGGAAAAACAGATGCAGAGGTGGACCGAACACTACTTGGAGCTATATGCAACCCAGAACACTGTGACTGATGCCGCTCTTGGCGCTATCCCAGATCTGCCTGTCATGGAGGAGCTAGACACCACACCCACCGTGGATGAACTAAGCAAAGCCATCGACTGTCTTGTAAACGGAAAGGCACCCGGTAGCGATGGAATCCCACCAGAAGTTCTGAAGAGCGGAAAACCAACACTGCTAAAGCCATTGCACGACCTCCTAAGTCGATGCTGGGAACAGGGCTATATCCCCCAAGACATGAGGGATGCCAAAATTATCACACTATACAAGAACAAAGGGGACCAGAGCGACTGTAATAACTACCGGGGCATCTCCCTCCTCAGCATCGTCGGCAAAGCTTTCGCCCGCGTCGCTCTAAACCGCCTGCAGGCCCTCGCCTCCCCAGTCTACCCAGAGTCACAGTGTGGCTTCAGGGCTGGCCGATCAACAGTGGACATGATCTTCTCACTACGTCAACTTCAAGAGAAGTGTCAGGAACAGCAGGTGCCACTCTACATCGCCTTCGTCGACCTCACAAAGGCGTTTGATCTAGTAAGTCGAAGCGGACTCTTCAGCTTGCTGCAAAAGATTGGCTGCCCCCCACACCTGCTTGCAGTGGTCATGTCCTTCCACGACAACATGCATAGCACGGTTTGCTACAATGGCGCAATTTCCGAGGTCTTCCCAGTCAGCATCGGAGTAAAACAGGGCTGCGTCCTTGCACCTACACTCTTCGGCATTTTCTTTTCCATGCTCCTCCAATACGCCTTCAAGGATTGCAGCGAGGGTGTTTACATCCATACAAGGTCCGATGGCAAGTTTTATCACATAGCCCGCCTCCGTGCAAAGACCAAAGTCACAAAGGTCCTAATCCGCGAGCTGCTCTTTGCTGATGACGCAGCCTTGACATCACACACTGAAGACGGACTGCAGCAGCTTGTCACCCGCCTCTCCCATGCATGTAAGGAGTTTGGACTGACTATCAGCCTGAAAAAGACGAATGTCATGGCACAGGGTACAGATACACCCCCAAGCATTGACATCGATGGGCACACCCTAGAGGTCGTCGAGAACTTCACTTACCTCGGGTCCACCATCTCCAGCTCGCTATCCATAGACCCGGAGATCGATTGCAGAATCGCTAGGGCAGCCACAGCTATGGCGAGACTAAAGCAACGTGTGTGGGAAAACCCCAGCATCACCGAAAATACCAGATTGCGCGTCTACCAGGCCTGCATACTTAGTACCCTCCTCTATGGATGCGAGACCACGTGGACCACTTACGTGAGGCACGAAAGGAAGCTAAACAATTTCCACATGAGGTGCCTGCGACGTATACTGCAGATAAAGTGGCAAGACAAGATCCCCAACACTGGGGTGCTGGAGAGGGCCAACATGAGCAGCTTGTTTGCAGTTCTCAGCGAGAGACGCCTCAGATGGCTCGGTCATGTTAAAAGAATGGACGCAGGCCGCATCCCGAAGGACCTACTTTATGGCGAGCTAGTTACCGGCCAGAGAAAAACAGGGCGACCTAAAATGCGCTACAAAGACACCTGCAAAAAGGATATGAAACAGTGCTCCATTAACCCCAACTCCTGGGAGAGCCAAGCAGCCGACCGCCAGTCCTGGAGGCTCGCTGTCCGGCAGGGTTCATTGCGCGCAGAGGCTGAGCGACAGGATAATGCTGCCCTGAAAAGAACAAGACGGAAGCGGAAAAAAGAACAGCTACAACAACAACTACAACAACCAACTATTTTCAAGTGTGACAAGTGCGGCAGGGATTGCCACTCCCGAGTCGGACTGCACAGCCACTCCCGGTGTTTTGTAGACTCAATTTAGCTACACCATCGTCTCTCGAGACGGACGGATGCCGACGACGACGACAATGTACATCACAATCATATAAACTAATATCTTCATGTCATGTTTATCAATACAATGTACAACACAATCATATAAACTAATATCTTCATGTCATGTTTATCAATACAATGTACATCACAATCATATAAACTAATATCTTCATGTCATGTTTATCAATACAATGTACACCACAATCATATAAACTAATATCTTCATGTCATGTTTATCAATACAATGTACTTCACATACTGTAAGCAATCTCTTTGTCCAGTGGTGCTCCATCCATGCCCATCAGATGTCTGTGTCCCAGTGCCATTATAGAAAATACATGATTGTTTAATGTGCCCAACATAAAGTAGGCCAAACTCTGAAATAGAAACAGACTGTGTAATAGAAAAGGACTGTGAAATAGGAACAGGCGGTGTAATGTGATACTTTAAAAAGATAAGAAAGTCAACTATTTTAACAATTAATGTACCACTTTCATAATTCATAACACATTACATCAGCACGTGTAAATATAAAACATATGATATTTTCATAACCGTTGGAGATGGGGCAGTCGTTTTCATGTCTCTGTAAGAAGACATGATGATCATTTGATCTCCATTTATATTTATCAGTTGTCTTACAAACATCATCACCTTATGATTGTCATTGATCATCACCTTATGATTGTTATTGATCATTACCTTATGATTGTCATTGATCATCACCTCATGATTGTCATTGATCATCACCTTATGATTGTCATTGATCATTAACTTATGATTGTCATTGATCATTAACTTATGACTGTCATTGATCGTTACCTTATGATTGTCATTGATCATCACCTTATGATTGTCATTGATCATTAACTTATGACTGTCATTGATCATTACCTTATGATTGTCATTGATCATTACCTTATGATTGTCATTGATCATTAACTTATAACTGTCAGTGATCATTACCTTATGATTGTCAATGATCATCATCTTATGATTGTCATTGATCATTACCTTATGATTGTCATTGATCATTACCTTATGATTGTCATTGTTCATTACCTTTTTATTACCTTAATATTTTATGATTTATAACAAAATATTTTCCAGTCTAAAATTCTCTTTAAGATACTGACTATATTAAAAGTAGACATTTTATTTTAAAACAATGCCTTGTAGTCCATTGAGACCATAATATGTCCCTTACTTGTCAGGTGTGTGATACTGATATTGTCATGTATTTGATTATATCAGATACAGCTAAATATGACACATTTTACTAAATTCACAAGTAAATGATTGAACCTTTAATTTCATTAAGAAAACACATGATAGACTAGCAAATTGTAAAATAATACAGCCTTCTGCATGCTCCAACTCACCTGTAGTTCATTAACGGCACATATCCCACCGGCTCCAACTCACCTGTAGTTCATTAACGGCACATATCCCACCGGCTCCAACTCACCTGTAGTTCATTAATGGCACACACACCCCGCTCCAACTCACCTGTGGTTCAGTAACGTCACATCACCACGCTCCAACTCACCTGTAGTTCATTAACGGCACACCCGACGCCATTGTTCATCATGACTGCCATGTAGTACATTGCGTCATTGTTCCCCAGGCACGCCGCTTGTTTCAACAGATGGACAACTTTGGAGGCGTGTCTGAGACCTCGGTCACTCTGTGAAATGTACTTTAGTGTCATGACATTGTTTGGAAGTGATATCACAGCATATTGAGTCGACAGTGTCAATATATAGTGAACCTGTTAAATTGTTAGTGAGAGTATAACATTTTTACAAGATGAGTTCTATGATGACACAATGTCAAGTCTCAATATGTTATCAACAACAGGATCATGCACTGTGTTGGACGAATTGGGTCCTCAGTGCCGTATGGGGCTGTTCGTTGAGCCTAGTGTGGCTCCTAAAGAATCATTATTTGTTCAATGATGGGTGTCACATAGTTGGTGTCATATGATAGGTGTCAAATAGTTGGTATCATATGATGGGTGTCACATAGATGGAGTCATATGATGGGTGTCACATAGTTGGTATCATATGATGGGTGTCACATAGATGGTGTCATATGATGGGTGTCACATAGATGGTGTCATATGATGGGTGTCACATAGTTCGTGTCATATGATAGGTGTCACATAGTTGGTGACATATGATGGGTGTCACATAGTTGGTGTCATATGATGGGTGTCATATAGTTGGTGTCATATGATAGGTGTCACATAGTTGGTGTCATATAATGAGTATCACATGATGGTTGTCATATGATATGTTTCACATAATTTGTTTCATATGATGGGTGTCACACAGTTGGTGTCATATGATAGTTGACACATGGTTGGTGCTAGATGATGGGTATCATTTGGTGGGTGTCACATAAATGATGCCATATAGTTGGTGTCATATAGTTGGTGTCGTATAGATGGTGTCATATACTTGGTGTCATATAGTTGGTGTCATATAGTTGGTGTCATATAGTTGGTGTCGTATTATGTGATATATTTAAGCAACACAAAACACAGAGCTTTTTTCAAAAAATGTCCCTAAATCTCACATTCACTTATTTCAAGTGACATTGTTTGAAACTTACAACAATTTGATTGGCTTTCTCTATCAAACCAACAGAAATATTTAGAAAGGCGTGCCTGCTGTCTTCCGTCTTGAAATGTCTGGTATACGCCGATACATCCCCATGGAGGAAGTTCCTGGACAGGTCCATTGTGTTGACGACTTTCTTCAGCCAATGGCTGATTTCACGATGATGTCGGCGATGGAATGGATGTTTCATTGGACACTTCCATCTGTCAACTTTACTTAACCGGAAGTTGGCGAAGTAATAGTATACTTTGTTGGGACATATGTCTGAAATGTACAAATATTTTTACAAATATATTATTAACATAAAGTCATGGATATATACAAATATTATTTTTAAGTATGTTAGTTCTGGGTAAATCTGTGACATTACCAGTCGATGTCAGTGAGTCTGTGACTATTTCGGTCGTTGCACAGTATGGGTTCAAGTGTCGGTAACACTCGCGGTCATAGTTATAGCACAATCACCTAGGGCCATAGTTATAACACAACCACCTAGGGCCATAGTTATAACACAATCACCTAGGGCCATAGTTATAACACAATCACCTAGGGCCATAGTTATAACACAATCACCTAGGGCCATAGTTATAGCACAATCACCTAGGGCCATAGTTATAAAACAATCACCTATGGTCATAGTTATAACACAATCACCTAGGGCCATAGTTATAACACAATCACCCAGGGCTATAGTTATAACACAATCACCTAGGGTCATAGTTATAACACAATCACCCAGGGCTATAGTTATAACACAATCACCCAGGGCTATATCTATTATAACACCAGTTACATCTTTCTCTCCCTCTCTTTTCTCTCTCTATAGTGAAGGTCACACTCTATCTCTTCACTCGGTAGTAAACAGTGGCGCTGTTCATTACGAGAGACTCAAACATTTGTCTTTCGTAACGCGAGTAGAGTAGTTCGAGACGCGAGTAGAGTAGTTCGTGACGCGAGTAGAGTAGTTCGTGACGCGAGTAGAGTAGTTCGTGACGCGAGTAGAGTAGTTCGTGACGCGAGAAGAGTAGTTTGTGACGCGAGTAGAGTAGTTCGTGACGCGAGTAGAGTAGTTCGTGACGCGAGTAGAGTAGTTCGTGACGCGAGTAGAGTAGCTCGTGACGCGAGTAGAGTAGTTCGTGACGCGAGTAGAGTAGTTCGTGACCCAAGGTACTAATGTATCACTTTATTTTGGATTTAGGGTTTTAGGTAGATATAAAAAGTATAATAAATCTTAACTTTCTTTGTCGTAACAACATGTTAACCCTATAAATATAATCTTACATCTTACAGCCTTCAAGTAAGGCAATACTGCCACACACCCACACACACACACACACCTGGACAAAAAACTTTATCATATCTTGGATTACATACATATAGTAGAAATTGTGTATCCAACCAATGGTATTGGGCCAGGTTGCAACCCCTCCCCCGGGCACCATGCACCTCTATATAGATAAACAAAAACCACCTATGTCCATCACCTGGTCTCTGGTTCACGGAATATCGCCTGTACGTCTGGTACACGTCCACAGCTGAGTCCAACCAGTTTAGGAATGTCTCACATTTTTCTCGTTTTTGAGTTAAGTGGAGTTCAAACATTGGATGATATATGTCTGGTAGAGTGACCTGGGACAAACGTAGTCAGAATTGTAGCAATCAGTTAATAAATGAAACAATCAGTTAATAAATGAAACAATCAGTTGATCAACCAACTAATAAATCAATGTACATATGTATTTTACAAGTAACCTATATATCAATTATTATGTACTTCTTTAGTAATAATGATATATATAATATAT
>JAGDYQ010000038.1:3268009-3289561 GCA_021962125.1 Bulinus truncatus | reverse complement strand
TTGCCGTAAACTCACTGAAGCGTTGTACAGATTTAATAGGAATATAACATTAAAACGAATGGTATGATTATTCTTCATTCATATTCATATCGGAAAAAGTTCATTGACGGGGTTGGGGTGGAGCGGGTATAATATACCGGGCCCCGGTATTCGGACTTTTGTTAATAAAATTTGAAAAGGGGTTGGGGTGAAGAGAGCTGTTTCATTAGCTTTTAATTATATTAACTTTCTGTGGATTTGTCTTTAATTCATGTAACTCACTATTTGACCTGTTCTAATTGAATATCTAATTTAGCGAGAAGGCTAAAAATTGACACACGATTTTAATAATTTAAGACCATGAAAGTATAAAAAAAAATATACATATCATGATGTATATAAAAAAAAAGCTTTTATAAAAATGCACTGAAAAGTAAACAAAACAATTATTTATATAATTCAATCATTGTAATATTTGTATCAATTATCATTACTAAAATTAAAAGCGTGGGGGATTACAATAAACGGAATTAAACAATCATTTACATTGATAAATAGCAATAAATAAATAATATATATGATATACTTTTTTACGTATATGTTCACGAAATTCGTGGACATAGTGTCGGCCAATTGAGAAATCTGGCCGCACTAGATACAGGAATGATGTCATATATATTTTTATCACGGCGGGTTATTGAAAAAAATAAAAACATTATTGAAATATCGGTAATATCTTATTGCAATTACCCCAAATTACGGTATTGGTAGTCTATTATAACATTATCAAAGTAAGTTTGTTACTTGATATTACCATTACTAATACTTGGTTATTCATAATTATATTTTATTTATATATATTTACTTGACGTATAATATATCACGATGATCGGAGATGGTATAATGATCATTACAATCAATCACAATGTCAACATAGATGGGTGGTTGGAATGATTTTTGTAACTTTTTCAAAAATTGTTTGAATTTAAAGTTTTATATAATAGTTAATACACCAGTGTATTTGTAATAATAAAATAAATGTGTAGGCAGTGTAGCACCATATTTCAATATATTTTATGAGCTGAATTTGGGCACCATTTCTATATAATAGGAGTGACCAAATGGAATTCATTCAATAATTACGGCTCCCAAAAAAAAAACATTTTTTTAAACTATTTATTACCTTAGAAATTAGAGTTTAGACACCAGTTCACTAAACCTTAATAAATAGACTATGCTTCTGCTCTGTAATGAATTTTTTACAATATTATGAACTGGATATGCAGCTCACATTGACATCACAAGTGTTTACCACTGGACTTGGAATTTTAAAAGGGACAGGCTACGCTTACGTCAAGACATATTAGTATGTTCGGATTGCCAACAGATATTTCTCCACCCCTAACACTGTCCCCAACCCTCAACCTTGATCCCTTTAACCCTAACCCCTAACCCGCTTTGTTGACGCGTGGCCACGTGTCACATCAAGATTTAATTGTGATTTTTTTTCCGGATTACGTCAATAGATATTTCTCCACACCTCTACGACACCAACCCAACCTATTGCTAACCCTATTATAATTCTCAAAATTCAAAAAAAGAGAAATAATGAATGGCGCTAGTAGAAGTAACTAGCTACCATGATTTTAAAACACTTAATGACTGAATGGTCTTGGCTCAGAAAATGAACTTGCATTATGCCTCGGCTAGTGTCAAGGCTGCCTCTGCTTAGAGTAGCTATAGCAACAGAGGTTGCCCTCGAGAACTATCTAGTTTCTCTTTATTTATTATTAAAGTCTCTGTATGGATGAGATGTTTATATCTTAGATACTATAAACTACTAATAAGCTAACTAAGGGGACAGTTTTTAGCTTGCTCTTCTTTTATTGGAGAGAGAGCTATGGCTCTTGGGTAATCCATTTATTATGTCAACAAATTGGCCGGGGGGGGAAGTTTTACATTTTTTTACATGTACATACATGTATAGATTTATATATATATATATACAGTGGAACCTCGAGATACAAATTAGATTCATTCCAACCTCGAGATACAAATTAGATTCATTCCATAACGTTACTCTTATGTTAATTTGCTCTTCTCTCAAAGCAATTTCCCAATTTATCAAAGATACTTTGACAGTGAGGCAAACAAGCAAACTGATTGAAATGCGTGAAAATGTGAGATGCATGAAGCGCAGTAAACTGTGTCATTTTCAAATTTTTCTAGTATTTTAAAGCAAAACATCACTCCCTTGACGGCTTGTATGTCAAAAATCTCGTATGTTAGAGCACTCGTATGTTGAGGTACCACTGTATATATACATATATATATATATATATATATGCATAAATATATATATATATAAATATATGATCAAGCTAACTATATTGAAAAATCATTATTTAAGAGTTTTTTTTTAAAATAAGACTATAACCGGCATCACTCTTACCCCATCTCTTTATTTATTGTCTTAGTTATCAGTTTAGTAGCTATTTTAAGTTTTATGTTTTTTAAATATCAATAAGGAAGAAGCTTAGTAAATTTAGTTTTTAATTATCAATTTTATTTATTTGTGTTAATTATAGTTTGTAGACTGTATAACAATATTTTTGTATAATTTCAATAACAATATGCTTGAATGGTTGATTTTTGTTATACATCGGTAGGAAGATGCCTGAAGAACCTGAAGTAAAATGGATAGTTTCTGTTTTAGAAGAAACCATTTGTAATTATGAAAATATAATTACGATGACTAATAATCAAGTAAGTCTTGAAATATTTTTGATGAAAATTATAAAGTTGATTTTTTTCCTTTTAAGTTAATAAATAATGGTTTTTAAAATTGTAGTAAATGATTTTCTTATTTTGTCTGTAGGTAGTTAATATTAAATTATCATAATTGTGATTAAATGTTCCGGTAAACTATCATGTGGATTTCCATATGACCACAACATCCTAATTTCAACTGTTATTATCATTATAGATTTTTCTGTTTTAACTTTACTTTTTCTTCAAAGAAAGCTTTTTTTTTTAAATAGCTGTTTTATGATAATACACAGGTCTACTTAGAAATGTCTGCAAGCTTTACAGCACATTAAAATTTATACATGTGCAACTTCTAAAACAAGCAATGTTGCAGATGCAACACAGAAAAGCATTCCAGTTACAAAAAAACCATACAGGGAGGTGGGGGGATGGGTTATGGTATCACCAATGTCTCTGTCAGGTGGATCTATTTTATTAGGTTTGGAGCAGATTTTACCAATCAGTTATGCATTGTTTTTATGAACCAGGTCCCAATGAAACTTCTATCAGAGCTCTTTGCCAATGAACAGATTCAAAGACTTGTAACTCTCATCCAATGCATGGATTGAACACAGGTGTGATCACTTAGCTAAAATGCAGCATGTGACAAGTGATCTGCCATGAATAAAATACAATACACATAAAGATTTTATTTTCTTAAATATCATGTTTAATTAAATGTAATGAATGTTTATAAAGAAACTAAACACATTATGCCAATGATTCTCCAGACATTTGAGGTCCCCACAATCAAGGCGGCTGCAAGTGAACACTTTTCTGTCCTGGTCATAGACAGTTTATTAGCTGTTGTATCTCAACAAGATGTTTGGTGCACAAACTTCAGTAAGTCAGTTCACTGTTGCTTATGAGGTATTGTTAACCTTATAACTGTAATGATGTGGTGCACAACCTTTCCACCCCTTACGGCCATATTATTTCTAGTTTCTACAAATATAATATACTCATAATAAAATAAAAAATTGTTTGTAATTTAAAATACATTTTTTTTATATATACATCATATAATAAAAAGTATATATTTAATAATTACATGATATAATGAAATAAATTTCATGGGCAGCTATTTACCTTTCCTGTACCCTCAGGTTGTGCACTTGTCCCTCAAAATGATTCACATCTCTTAATGTAAAAAAACAATTAAAAATGAGTTGACATTTCTTTCTCAAATTTTTTGTTTGAATAATTGTTTTTCCAGTCTACACTTCTGTGCCAAAATTCTTTGATATTAAATATCTAATTAGGTACCTGTCAGTGAATAGCTTAGTGGCATTTAAGATACATCAAAAGAAATATTTTCTCTTGCAAAAGACGCACTGTTTCTTTAAAAATTTAGCGCTTAAAAACTATTTGAGTCTAATGCAGACTGGGGCAAACAATGGTTGTTTAATCTGTACAACACACTGCTCCTCTCCACTCCTTCACAACGATGATTTCTAAATTTCATTTTTATTATTTCATATAAATTATAAACACTTCATTCATCTGCATTAGGACTGGCCCTCAGGTCAAATTTAAGAACCTGTTGTGACTAATGGCTCAGAAAGTTTGGTCACCCATTGTCTAAAGCAATAATGTTATATTTTTGAAAATTCCACTTTATGGGGACCAAAATGAAAGTGCATCTTTGATATGGAAAATTTAGGTATATTCAGCTATGTCATGATGCCCCAGGAATATTTATTTAGCACAATAAGTCGCCACAATCTAGCCATTCAATATCCCTTATTTCCCCATCTTTCCACTAAACAATATATTACCTCTTTCCATTACCATGAGAAAACCCACTATCACCATAAGTTCCCTTAGCCCTAATGGGCCATTGGGGCAGATGAAGAGTAGAATTCATATAACTTTTTATAACATTGGCACATGAAGGGATTGTGTGGTTAGCACAACGCCCAGCCACCTTTACTTCAACTTAAGTCAGGTAATTTAAAGCTGGGAGGACTTGTAGGATGACTTTTTACCTGATTACATCTGGAAGAAATTCTTCGGTTCTTTCCGAGGATCAAACCAAGAAGCCTCAGGTTGACAGACAAGTATCTACACCACTCAGCCATCTGTCCCACTGTGTTATAATAACCTTGTATTCAAGGTAAATCCTGGCCTGACAAAAGCCAATCTCCTCGGTGATAAATAAGCTAGCTTAGAAGAAGCAAAGAGAAATAGCTTGTGTCAGATGTCATCTTGTGATTTGTTGTGCACAGCGATATGATGTACTCAACAACTTTATTAACAATCATTTGTTAATGGGTTTGTGATAATTTTAAAAATCTTTGTTATTACCATCAAATGTATATGATCTAATTCTACAGAAAAAACTATTGAAGATGTCGCCATCTTAGAAGGTGGTTATATAGCTGTAGCTGATCAAACTGGGACAGTTTCATTAGGTATATTGACAGACAAGTTTGAAGTAAAACAATCATGTGTAAGTAGGTGCTAAACACATTTTCTTGATCTAGGCCATATCTATATAGATCTTTTCTTTAATCTATTTGAAGACAGATAGTTTTAAACAAATTTCTTTTATGAATAAATGTATTTGTTTCTTAAACATTCCCATGACCTGCTTTTTCCTTTTTTTTTCTATCCTTGCCATGAATTTTTCTTAAGACATATTTCTGAAGTATAGTAGTAACAAATATGAGCTAGTTGGTGTCTTTACACAGACACACACACACACCATTTTGCACTCTTTATCTACTGTGGCCCTCATCACTTTCCATCCACTTACCCTACCACACTGCTGTTTCTGCTCTTTTACCAGTCTTTCTAAGCTTTTGATAATAGCATTCCATTCCACTGTAGCAATTCCCCAACAGTGCTGAGATTTAAACTTCTACAAGAGGATAAATATTATGACCTTTAGCAAACATTTGTAGTATTTTATCCATATTATCTGGAAATGGCACATTTTTTAAAATCTACTTGCCTTTTCAACTTTTACATTGTACCATTTATTTGATTGCGATATTCTTTGTCTAGTTGCTCATAAATTTAGTGAAAATGAAATAGCGTTTGATGTTTCAGGCACAGTGGCACTTTCTTTGTGGATTTTGTTTATCATTTTATTCAAAATATGAGCAAGTTATCTTTACATCTTTTTCAGCTTTTCAACTATTTTTACCTTAGGTTAGTGTTTTATGATATCCCAAATGAGCTATTTTATCAGCTAAGCCAAGATAAAGCTCTGAAAATGCAATAATCAAGCCATCTGTTTTTTACATCACAAGTATATGCTAGAAATAATGTTTTTCCTCTTACAGAATTTTATTGCCGAGAAATCAGTTTGTCAAGAAAATGTCTATTTAAAGATAGAATTTCAGATAACCGAAGGTAGGCATACAAGTGCGATAAATTATGACTTGTATTAATAAATGCTTTTGTATTTAATTTCTTGTTTTTAATGAGTTAATTATATGTTTTCATTACATTTTTCTTTTAATTTTTTATTTCATTTAACAGAAACAGACGGCAGAACAAAAGCCAGGTTAATTTGTCTTTGTGCCTCTGGTAGAATATTTATTTTTAATGATATTATTCTTATCGATAAAGGTAAGCTTTTTTTATATTTTATAAATTAAGAAAATATTTTGCAGTCCGTTTATATTCATTTGTGTAATAATGGCTTTTTTTCTGGCAATACATTTATTGTCTTGACTATCTTGTCTGTTTAATTATTAGAAAAGATATCTATGGTATATCTTAGGTAAGGAAAAAAAGGTGACATATACACAATTTTTTTTTAGTATATTTGGTATTACAAGTAAAGATGTCCTAAGAGCCCTTCCCAAAGGGCCTTTAGATCTCTCCTGTCACCAGTAGTCACTGTATACTTGGGGATAGTGTGGCTAGCTCAATGCCAGATGGCTTTTACATTACCCAGCCAATGACAGTATGCTCTATTGCATGACCACCCCATTGGAATTGTCATTTTAGAATAGATTTTGATAATGTAAACATTGTAATGTGCATTTTGTTATACTGTTGTATTATAGCCTTTGAGATGGTGTTTTCTTTGATGTTAGATGCATAATGTTATGATTGCTCTTCCAATGAATAGAATGAGTCTTGATGATTCTTGGATGCAAGTTTATCTGTCTTTTGTTTTGGTCCAGGATCAAGTAGATTAGTTTTACTTGAGTCTTAGTTCAGTATTCATAGAGGATAGGATCTGGTTAGTTTGCTTGAAGTGATAAGATAGCATGGTAAGACCAAAGCCAAACCCACACTGGCTCTTCCACTAAGAGGGATAATAATATAACAAAAGTACATCAAAGTTTGCATGACTGGTACATTGAAGGTTTGGGCAGTAATTTGAATAGGGACTAAACTTTGAAAACTATTTAATAGCAGACAAACTGATCATTCAATTATACAAATTTGAATCACTATCTAATCTGTAATTGCATTAATCCCAAATTCATTACTGACTTATCTTTGCTTTTTGAACATCTTATTTTTCTTTTAATATCTGTTGATCTATTTATAGATCTGGATTTAAGCATGGTGAAAATGGAAAGGCTTGAATCAATACATTTGCAGGCATATGACTTTGCAAGTAATGAGCATTCCATCATAACTGTGGTGAGGATTTTTTTGTTGTTGATATCTTGTTCATGTGACACTGGTTGTCAGATTTTATTATGAGCTTTTCTATTACCATTCAACTGAATATTCTGAAAAGTAAATACACAAGTATAATTATTTTAATTTTAATGCAATCTCATCATGTACATGACATGTTTAGGGAACAAGTACAAGTACATGTATATCATTGCTGTCAAAGCTGTTCTTACGGTTAGGCAAACTAGGTCCCAAACAGCTAAAAGTCCACCTTTTGTTATGCTATTAGGTCCCAAACAGCTAAAAGTCCACCTTTCATTATGCTATAAGGTCCCAAACAGCTAAAAGTCCACCTTTCATTATGCTGTTAGGTCCCAAACAGCTAAAAGTCCACCTTTCATTATGCTATTAGGTCCCAAACAGCTAAAAGTCCCCCTTTCATTATGCTATTAGGTCCCAAACAGCTAAACGTCCACCTTTCATTAGGCTATTAGGTCCCAAACAGCTAAAAGTCCACCTTTCATTATGCTATAAGGTCCCAAACAGCTAAAAGTCCACCTTTCATTATGCTGTTAGGTCCCAAAGAGCTAAAAGGTCCCCTTTCATTATGCTATTAGGTCCCAAACAGCTAAAAGTCCACCTTTCATTATGCTATTAGGTCCCAAACAGCTAAAAGTCCACCTTTCGTTATGCTATTAGGTCCCAAACAGCTAAAAGGCCCCCTTTCATATATTATTAGGTCCCAAAACCAGTACTGCTATAAAACACCCCCAAATATCTTAAGAAGTCTTTTTCTACACTCCTACTCCCCCATGATCTAAGGAAGGGATATGATTGGTTTTTACTACAGAACATTGTTTCAGAAAACGTAGTTTATTCTTTAACTCTGTTAATTTTAATATTTGAGAAATTTGACTATTTTCTTTGGCTCATTTATAATATATTTATTTTTATCTATTTTTTTTTGTCTTTTGTTTAGGGTTCAGGAATCGATTGCCTGGCTGTTTATTCTTCAGATGGTTCAAAGTTTGATATTTGTCAAACAGCTACTTTAGGTAGTTAATAATTTGGCCCAATTTTTTACTTCCATTGCTTTTAATAAACACATGTTGTTTGTGTAGATGTATAATTATATTTAAAGCACTAATTTGATATATATATATATATATATATATATATATATATATATATATATATACACAGTCGATTCCGCTTAATTGGGACACATCGGGACCGAGGCTTTTTGTCCCAATTAAGCGGCTGTCCCAATTAAACATACACATTTACCATTGGCTTCTTGGTTTGGTTTCTTTGAGATTTGTCCCAAATAAGCGGCTGTCCCAACTAAGCAGTGTCCAATTAAAGCGGAATCCACTGAATTTAAGGGGAAAAAAAATCTAGTTTATCAGTGTTACGCTGTGAAATATATTTTATAGTTGATTAAAATTATTTCAGTAGAGGGCCAGTGTTGATTTTTTTCCAATACTTTGAATTAAATTTGTTTATTTCATGCATTTAGAGGATGACACTGAATTGATCAAAATTCAAACTTCAGCATCAACTAACATTTATTTAACTTTAGAATCAAAAGTAAGTGTTATTTTATATTATGTGTACATATATATTTTTTTTAAATGCCTTCAGCATCAACTAACATTTATTTAACTTTAGAATCAAAAGTAAGTTTTTTATTTTATATTATGTGTACATATATTTTTTTTTAAATGCCTTGTCATTTCATTACATAAACTGCTTAGAGATTAAAGCATAAAATTATTGCTCTGCCTGCTGTTTAGGGCCAGCTCTACATTTGGGATGCCCTGACACTTTGCATTATTTACACCTGGTCATTGCCAGATGTTTTGGATTTTAGAATCATTGAGCTGGAAACAGAGGAGAATTTCAGGTGATCTACCCGTTATCATTTTGATAAGATTCTATTTTAAATTTATTTATCATTATTTAAGGTATGTTTGAACATTTTTTATTTTAAATTTAATTTTTTATCTTACTGAAGGTATACACTTTGTATCGCTTAAAGAACTAAGAGTAATTAACTTATAGAAACTTTTTGAATTTCTGGTAGTTCAACATACTTTCCTCCTACATATGAACATTTTAAAAAAACTTTTTCATTTTCATTAATATTTTTACTTAGACATGTATTATTATCTTTTAGGCCTACATTAAATACAATTTAAATGTAGAAAATATCATCAACAGGCTTGAAAATCTGAAGTTAATAACAAAGGAAAGAAACAACAAAATATGTGCATACAACATGCTGACACAGAGTGTCATCAAAGAGATCTGGTTGAGAGATAACTTGGCATATTTCAGCAAATGGCCATCGTCCAATGTAAGTACTTGTGTTCAGATTAATGTGTATATTTACAACACTTGTGTTCTGATTATCATCTATTTGTTTGTCAGTTATGATGTCCATGCCACAGGGAAGCAAGTGAATAGTCTTACACTGGAGTTTAACAATCTCATATTTTGAATGGGTTATGTTGGGGCGTCGTGTACCTAAACTGAATGTGTTGACTTAATGAGACATTGTCAGCTACAACAACTGTCTTGACTTGTTGTATACAGAGGAAAATTGAATGGCCTGCACACAGGGGCCCACACCTGGGTCTTAAAACTGTGAGGGCCTGACTTTACACTCATCAAATCCAACTTATTACCCTTGTTGTGGTCTTCCTTTATTTCAAGGGCCCAGTATGTTCTTCTGTGCTGGGGGCCCCTACTGACCTTTGTCCACCTCAGTTTATATGCTTGGTACCATATAATTTATCTTTACCTGGTTTGTTGGAAATGTCAGTATCTTCCACAAAATATTTAATTTACATAATGAGCACCCTCGATTGGATATCTTTTTCCAACCAAGAACATATTTATTACTTTATCTTAATGAAACTAATACATTTATTGTCATACATAAATGGATCAATTGTTTATTGAGTATCTCATAGTACTTCATCTGTAAAGTCACTGAAAAGACAGGCAATTTATTTTTCCTATTGCCAAACCGTCATTTTTATGTAACCAATCCATCATTCAGTTATTAATGCAGTATTTATTTGAATTGATAAAATTGTTTCATTATTACTCAGTATGTTGAAAGTCTGTCTTTTTTAATTCGAACCTTACTTAATTCACAGACTTATAATATTTAAAATAAATTAAGGCTTTTTAATACTTTTAAAGCAAAACTAATGTTTTTTTATTTTTGTAATGTGAAAATTCCATGATGTCAAGAAATCCATTAACATCAAAAATGGCATTCTTATTTATTTATGTAATTTTCTATCCATTCATTTATATCATTATCTATCCATTCATCTATTTCATCTATCCATTTATTTATATCTTTTATGCAGTACTGTTACAGTTTTTATTGAACTTTTATAATTATGCTCAACTTATATGTGATTCTTTTTTTTCTCAGGATGATATTTATTTAGCCACTTATTGTTTGGACGAGTAAGTAATTTTCAATAAAATGATATATATATATTTGATATATATTTTTATTCTTTACTATTTGCTAAGTTGACTAGAAGTTTTATTTCAATAAAAAAACATCAAGTTTTATAAAATTGTGTCTTAAAATAATCTTTTATGAATCTTTCATAGTAAGGTAAACAAATATTTACTTTTTCACTTTCAATTGTTTAATTAGTTAAAACTAACTGAAATGTGATTTTCATTTAGGTATTCATTAATGTAAAATTTAACCTCTTGAAAACTGCAATTAGATCATAAAAAATGCCTTCCATGTTGGTACTTGGTGATGAATTGTGGCATATTTGCCATATTTCAATAATTTAAAGTAAGACTACTTGTGACAAAGATGTCTGACATAATTATTTAATATTTCTAAAAACTTAAAAAATCTTTTTTCCTCTGTTTTGATTACAGAGTTTGTGAAAAACAGGCTATGGTATATTTACGGAATTATGCTGAGACATCGCCTGAGAAAAGGTGAGTGAAACACGTGTTACCCATTTGTGTGTTGCTTATTTATTATCTAATCCGGCTTATAAAAAGCAATTTTTTAACGGTTTCGATTAAATAAAGCCTAAAATTTCTGTGACAAACTTTAAATATCTCTGTATATTTTAGTGATACATTTTTTTTTGAATATCTCTGTATTTTTCCCCTGGAAATGCGATTCTGAAAAATGGATGTTTTTTTATTTTTGTAAAATACACCTAATTCTCAGAAATTTATCTGACATTGAACAGGATGCTTTATTGCTTAAAGATAGTTACATTTCTTTTTGTTCTTATGACCACTTTAAGAAGTTTTATGGGTCTTTTCTATACTTTACTGTTTATTTTTTGCTCTACTGCTATGCCAGTGCCAATCCATTGTAGCCTGTTTTATTTTCAGGTTGAAGTATCTGGTGTCAAAAAGAAGATTTGATGAAGCAGAGAAGTGGGCAAAACAGCATGGATTGGATTTCGTTGTAAGACTAATTTTTTAAAATATATTTTGTTAAAACATTTAAAAAATTAAATTATCCTTAGAAAAGCTGAGAAATTACTATTATGGTCAGTGCTTATATTTTTTTTTTAAATTGGTAGTAAATTTTGAACTTATGATGAAGTGCTGAGGCACATTGTGTGTTTTTTTTTTTAAGTAATGCAGTAATTTTATCATAGTATAAAGAATGGAATACTAAACACATGTATTAAGCATGATTATTTTAACACTTATTTTTTAAATTTATAGTTGGACCCCTTATATGTCAAGCAAAGATTGATGGAATCAAAGGAAACTTTTGAGGAAACACGTCAACATATTGCTAAATGTAAAGCTCAGGTAACTGGAACTTTGCCAAACTGAAATCTGCTTAGTTAATTTATTATTCCATTGATTGTTATTCAATAAAATATGTTTTCTACAGTGCATATTATAATTGTCAGCACATATATACAGTTAGGCCTCATTTAGGCTATCGTCTTATTTGTACCACATTTGCAGTGGGCTGTCTGGCTTTTAAGGGGATACACTATAAAATTGTACTATTGTACATGGGGTCTACAATATTAGTGAGCTATTACCATTATGTTTATCAGGTTTTCCTCTTGAAATGTTTATCATTTTTGCTACAATGTACATGGTCGTGTGGTAAAATGCTCAACGTTGACTTGAGGGTCCCTGGTTCAATCTCTTGTGAGGACTAATGGATATCTCAGGCCATAGATAAAGTCCCCGCTATATCTCCTGTGGTGCCTCCATGGCCATAACTCTATCAGCTATGGTGGGGATGAAAAAAGAGCACCATAAAAACTGTCCTATTAATGGTATATGGGATCTAAGAGTTCATATCATCCTTACAGGGACTACACACACACACCATTGCCATTGCACTGATGGCTAATATGTTGTGCACTATAGAAATACATGCACCTTATTTGTTGTGTTATGGGGTTTGAGCTTAGCATATTACTGTGCTATTTTCTTTGTGTTTTGTCAGGCTTTCCATGGTAAAGTGTTTACCAGTGAAATGCATGAAAAAAGGCTTGCCATCCTTATTCCTCATTTTCTACACCTTGGGAAATTTATGTCCAATGTTAAAAATACATATGATGAAAACTACATTTCAAATAACTTAATTTATAAGATGTAAAACTTTTTATTCTTTCAAAATTTTGTATCTTTTTCAGCTTCTAGAAAATCAATCCAGAGATGCAGCCACAATGAAAGTTCTTTCCCTTGTGAGTGAAGAGATATTTTTATCTAAACATTGAAAAGTTCAGAATATGAAAAAAAAAACCAAAACAACCAACAAAACAAAACCACACAGCTAACTTCAAAATATAGTCCACCGTTTAAAAGAATTCAGCAACTATGATAACTTCTACATTTTTTTTCCCAGATCAATAAAATGGAACATAGACTTGAAGCTTATGTTCGTGTAAATGGAGAAAACCAGTTCTGGTAATCACAGTTTTAAATTGTGTTTTAATAATCTATAAGCAAATGAACTTTTACTAAACATTCATCTTCAAAAGTAATCATAAGTACTTGGCATTTGAATCGTCTTCATTTATTTTGCCTGATTTTATTTATATTATTAAAGTGTTTAAAAAAACCCAACAACAAACAGAAAACCTGATTTTATTTACCTTTCAATTTTGAATAAAATACTGAGAATTAAGTAATTTAAGAGATTATTATTTTGGTAACACAGATATATTTTTGTAATCAAACAAAAATAACTTTCTACTTCCCTTTAGTCCTCAAGTTTGGGAAACATTCAGAGATGAAGCCCCACTACAGTTATTTGACCAACTCTTAATGGATGAAACAGAAAAGGCATTCATTTTTTGGGAATGTTTTCAGGTGAGTTAAACCACTCTTTATTTTTCTATAACCTCAACTTATGAGAGCACAACGCCCAGTCGCCTTTACTTCCCCCACTTTAGTCAGGTACCCATTTAAAGCTGGGTGGACTTGTGGGGTGACTTTGCACCAAATAACACCTGGAAAAATTCCATGGTTCACACTGAGGATCGGACCATGACCTCAGGTCTACAGTTGAGTATCTACACCACTTGGCCATTTATATCTGGAATCTTTGGTAGTTAACTTACTTTACTTTTCTGTTTTGTTCTATATTGTGAAGTCAAAATCTAAACTGGCGAGAGTTTTTTTTAATACATAATTGCACAATCTTCAAAAATGTGTTACTTCTAGTATATAAAAGGTACATTGTATTTTCATGCTGCCAAGATTTTTTTTCTCTAGGATGAATTGATTCAGGAACTCAAGCCAGGAATGATAAAGTTAATTCTGGACAACATACCTGGCCATATTCCATATAGCCTCACTGGAGACTGGTTGTGTCAAATGGTCATACCATTTATCATCACAAAAGACCCAAGTAGTGTGGTAAGAATCAAAAAGTCTTAAGATTGACTTAAATAAATGGTGTATGTTTTAAACAAATGTAATAGTTCTATTTATTTCATTCAGATTAAATTTTTTTTATTGTTTCAGGCTGCTATTATTCAGTGGGTTGAAATTCAAGTGATTTCTTTGGAAACTACAAACAAAGTAAAAATCCTTAAAGAATTTATCATAAAATTGTGTATTATTCTTTATTTCGTTGAAACATTAGTTTTAAAGTGTATTAATGAATATGTAATTTTTTTTCTAGAAAACTTGGCCAGTAGATGCTATCAATTTCTGCCAGTTTGTTCTTGAAAAATTAGAAAGGGCTGTCCATTGTGATATTGATCAATTTGATCTGACCAAATTGTCAAGTGTGAAGGTAACTATTTCTTATACCAGAAATACACAGCTTGTTCGTTCCTCACTTTTGTCAAAAGCATGGCAGTTCAACCTGCTGATTTTCATTAATTTTTTTAAAGAATGGCATTCTTTTTTTTTGTTTAGTTGCATTTTAAGGGTAAATTTGTTATCAGTGAGAAAACATTACATTGTAAATAACTTTTTAATTTTAATTATTATTTTGTATTACTAGGGATTATTTTTTTATTAAGCTGTATAATTTATCTAAATATAGTAATAAGTTTTAAAGAAAATCTTAAAGAAATTCCATGATAATGAATCTTTTTCATTCCATGTCTAGAGCAAATTCAGTTGTGCTTCAGCCATGTCACCATTACGTGATCTAATTAAACTACTTGATTGGCTCAATGACTTACGGACCAAGTACAATTATCAAATCACTCTTCAGGCCCTGATAAAGGTTATCCCAATTTTTGTTAATTCTTTGAAGCACAGAAAGTTCTTACTTTTTAGATTCCAGTAAAATCTATGCTTAGCTTTTTCTAATTCATTTTTGTGTTTTTTTTTTTTATTGTGAATTTATAGTTTTCTGTAGTCTAAAATGGTAATTTCTTATACATTTTTAAAAATTATATTGCTATTTCATGTAATTTTAAAATTCTGTAATTCTGGGATGTTGTTTTCAACACTCCAGTATTACTTTTTTACAATTTTTTTTTAAGAATGATCAAGTGCAATGACCCTGGTGTTCTCTGTGTGTGGCACTGGGGTTCTCTACATGTTTTTTAATTATTTTTTTTCTCATGTATTGTAAGTTTTTGCTTTCACTAATTAAAAAAAAAATCAGAATGAATCATTTTTCAAGTTTTTTTCTTACAGGAAACAAAAGAATCTGTTGTATTCCGTATGTTGGACAGAGTAATGATGGTTGATCTGCTTCCAGTGGTTTTGCAGGACCAAGTGTTGCCGTACATACAAAACAATGACCTTGTTGCTGATCAGCTATTTGCAAATTATATCCAGGTAATTATTCCTTTGTAACATATTAAATGAAAAATGCATTAAAAATGAAGTAAAAAAATTGTATGTATAAGGGTGTATGACCATCAGCTAGCCTCATCTGTTATTTCATTAAAAATTGAATATATAGAATACAGAGTACAAATCACAAGGACCTCATTTTTGACCAACCCTGGTAAATGACAATTAATTGCTAATATAAATTTTCTGAAATGAAAAATCTTTTTTTTATACAACTTTATACTTTTTCAAAATGTTTTGGCTATTTCGACACTATTTTTGTCTATAGTAGCAGGCTTCTTTTTAAGGCATAAAATGAAACAGTTAACAGCAATCAACTGCATTAGGAACTCATGTTGTCATTGAAAAAGGGAAATCAATCACAAAGCCAGCAGCAATATATCTATATACATGTATAAAATGTATTGTGTTTTGCTTTGTAGTTTCTCCAAAATGTTTTCTCTAGCAATAAGATTGTTTTGCAGCTCACACCTAAGCCGACATCATTCTGGAAATGATCCACTAAACATGTTCTGTACCTTCCTGCTGGGGCTTCACTCCTATCTGCTCATTCTCAACGTTGACATTCATATTTACCTTTTACTAGTTATTTTAAACACTGCATTTATTCAAGGGCCAGTTGTTCTTTCACATTTGAGATTCCATTGTGGTCCAAGGTTTAAAATGTTTGCCCATCCCTGAGCTCGATATTCAGTGGCTTTTCATGCCCCCCCGCATTCAATCCAAATATCCAGTTTTTGAGAATAGAAGATTGTTTTAATTCCATTAACTTTTAAAATTTTTTATTGTATTGAATTATAAATGTATTGAGTGCATTTGAACATGTTCACATTACATTTTGAACATGTTTACATTACATTTTGAAAATTTTTTTATTTACATTGCATTTTGAACATGTTTACATTACATTTTGAATCAGGACTTACTGGAGAGATCTGCTGGAGGTACCATGCACTACATTGTGACAGAAAAGATCAAATCGTTTATAAGACTTATAAGTAGCCCAAAGGTAATACATCTCAAAATTTAGAAGCAATAAATAAAATAAGCAAAAAAAAAATATTCTGTTAAAATATAAATGTTATTTTACTTTTATCATTGTTTTATAGGTCAGTTAATTGTTACGGGTCCTTATAATGATAATACTTTTAATATTCTATGAAATGATTCAGGTTTTTTTTTCCTCTAGGAGAAAATAACTGCTATGTTAAAGCTGCTGAAATCTGTTAAGTTCCCTTTGCCAGAATTTGTTAAAGAGCTGACTGAAGAAATTCTTAGCAACTGTCAACATTTTTTGTAAGTTAATGTAATTAGAATAATTAAAAGTTTAAAATACTAAATAATTAGAAGCAAGCACCCAATTACAAAGCTAACAATTTATACCCATTTTGTTTTGCATATTTTAAAAAGATATACATATTTTACATGCAGAGTTTCTGAGTTGGCAGAGACGTGGAAACAGATTGAGTCTAATAATGCAATATTTTTATATGGGATCCACCCTACAGCAGTGAAAAACATATCCGATGTTAAGGTAATTTAATCACTTGAAATATTTATGAAATCACACACCAAACCATTTGGGGCTTTTTTAGAAATTAGATTTTGTGACACTGTGAATCAGAGGTTACTTTTTGCTGGCCGCTTGCTGCCCAGTAGTTGTATAGCCCTAACTAACATTTTGTAGAAATTAGATTTTGTGACACTGTAAATCAGAGGTTTACTTTTTGCTGGCCGCTTGCTGCCCAGTAGATGTACAGCCCTAACTATAACATTTTGTAGAAATTAGATTTTGTGACACTGTAAATCAGAGGTTTACTTTTTGCTGGCCCCTTGCTGCCCAGTAGATGTATAGCCCTAACTATAACATTTTGTAGAAATTAGATTTTGTGACACTGTAAATCAGAGGTTTACTTTTTGCTGGCCGCTTGCTGCCCAGTAGATGTATAGCCCTAACTATAACATTTTGTAGAAATTAGATTTTGTGACACTGTAAATCAGAGGTTTACTTTTCGCTGGCCGCTTGCTGCCCAGTAGATGTATAGCCCTAACTATAAAATTTTGTTTTTTCTCTCCCCTTATAAATTTCATTACCTATAGTTTGCCAGAATTTGTTAAAGAACTGGACAAAAAATACTTGGCCACTGTCAACATTTTTTTTGTGAGTTCATGTGATTGGAGTAATTGCAATACCTAATTTGTAGTGCATATTATAATACATGTATTAAAAATTGCCAGCATTTTGTAACCCTGTAGTTGTAGAACCTTAACTATAACTATAACTATACAGTCTATTATCTTATACATTTTATCTGTAGTTGCCAGAAACTGTGTGTCCCATAAATATTTTTTTTCATATTTCATAGTATTGAATTCTTCTGTTTTTATTTCCTTATTTATGTTAGGCTCTTGGTTTGTGATAATAGTGTAACTATTACTACTGACGACTTCACAAACACATAAGGTGTGAGCACTTGTATTTTCTTTAAGATGACAACTTAATACAGTATCAAGAGCTCACATCAACATGTAGCACAATATAAACACAAGTTATAACTAGCTCATCCGTGATGATAAACTTAGCTGCTGTTGTGACTGCTGTAATGGTTTTATCATATCCAGTTTCTCTTCTCGCCTCTCTGGCCTTGCTGTCTACTTAGACTAAAATGTTCACTAAAGCACTGAATCTTACGAATTCTTGCCAAGACAAAGTCTATAAATAATCTGCCTAGCTGCAACAGTGGCGATAAGGTTTGATTAGGACAGAGGTGGGTAACATTTTTGAACAGCTGACCACATTGGTCAGAAGAACTGGATTAAAGGCAAATGGATGGAGTGTTTATATTCACATATATAAATCAAATATAAATTGTCATTGATGGGAATAAGTGAAGCCCATGCCAGGATAAACAGCCTGATGAGCCGGACTTGACCCATGTCTGGTTTAGGATCAAGAGATAACATCTCATCCTGAGATGGGATGATGTACTCATATTTTTTGTGCTGATTTTCAAGGTGTATGAGGATGAGGTATCATTGATTAACTTACTAATCAGCCATGAAATCAACTGATTTACAGTCAGCACTAAACAAAAAAATGGTTGTTTTTTTTGTTTAGATTTTTGTTAACAAAGATGCTTTTATAAAAAACAACAACACAACATCTATTGACCTTTTCAAAAAATAAAAATTGTTTACAATACATTCCAAAATACTTAACTTCTCTTGGAAAATATGATTTTTTTCTTCTATTTTTAGCAAGTGGCTCGATACATCATAGCTAAGGGTGGACCTTTCAGCCATGTTGAGAAAATTTTATTAGCCAACAACATTACAGAGGCAGGAAAGATTGAGGTGCATTGTTTTCAGTGTCAGCTTCTGGTTGACAGAAATGAAGTAAGTTTAGCCCCAAACTTTGAAAGATTTCTTTGAATTACCTCATAGTTGGCAGTATACATATCCTCCCCTCAATTCTATTTTTAAAATCGCAGTGGCTTCGAATACGACCGGGCGTCTTACGTATTTTTTTTAAAATTTGCTCATCATAATAAAACTTTTGATTTAGTGTCTTTCTTTCACTTGCTAAATATCTGTTTGTCTTTTATATTTTTTAAATTCTTGTTTCCTATTCTTTACCCTATGTTAGTGTTTCCCAAAATGTGGTAAACGAAAAATGTTTGTACGCTGCACTGTGGTGAAAAGGTTGGGTAAACATGCCCTGTGAAAACAATGAATTGAGGGGGTAAACATGCCTGGTGAAAACAATAAAATAAGGTGAAAACTTGGCAGTAAAAACAATACAGTCGATTCCGCTTAATTGGGACACATCGGGACCGAGGCTTTTTGTCCCAATTAAGCGGCTGTCCCAATTAAAAATACAAATTTACTATTGGCTTCTTGGTTTGGTTTCTTTGAGATTTGTCCCAATTAAGCGGCTGTCCCAACTAAGCGGTGTCCCAATTAAGCGGAATCCACTGTATATGCAAAGTTTTTTTTTTTTTTTTACTTGAGGTACTCAGTACAATGAAAATAACAAAAGGGGTACACAGATGTCAAATGTTTGGTAAGCACTGCCCTATGTGAATTATTTAGAAATTCTTTTTTTTTTTTTAGATTAAATTTTTTAAAATACATGTACGTTACATTTATAAACTGCATATTGTAGAATCAATTAACTGTGGAAGCTGCATATTGTGGAATCTATTGATTTTAGTTGTTTATATATTCATGACTTGGCTATTGAGTTTTTTGTCTGCATTATTGTGTTTACTCTCATTGCAATTTATTTTTGCATAAACTTCTTTCACTCTTAATACCTTTGATGTTTTTATGCCCAAACAGTTGGATTCATTAAGCAAACACATCAGGTCACTCCCACCAGAGATTTCTAGGAAGTGCTGCCAACACATTATAGCTATAGCTGTATCTTTTATGACCACCAATGACCATCTAAACGTGGAGGTAAACTTGTGACACTTTCTGTCATTAATCAAAATATTTTGATTGAATTTTTTTTCTATCATTATTTCTCAAAGTAAATTATTTGAATTTCAATTAAAGCTTTACAATGAGTAATTGCACACTAAATCTCAAAGCTGTAGTGTTACTTAAAATCTAATTACCATCTTTGTCTTTTTTTACAATATACATGTATATAGTTAAATTAATTATTCGTTGATTTAAAAAAAAAGATGTTTGGTTTTGTTTATTTACTTTTTTTCCTTTCAGATTCCAAGGTCATTCAGAATGCAATATTATGAAGCAGCTGACATTGTGTCAAACTTTCTGATAACCATGACAGACAGTGAGTTGTTTAGAAAGAGTGTTGAAATTTACAATGCTTGAAGTGAACTTGGTTATGTACAAATAAAGTTCAAAAATAACTAATCCCATTAATAAAAAAAAAACAATTTGATAAAAGAATAATTGTGTTGTTCAAATCTAAATCAAAATTTAATGCTAATTGTTTGATATCTTTTAACAGGTGTGATTGAGAAATCTGAGTTTGTAGGATGTGCGCAGTCAATAAAAAATGTTCAAAAGTTGGAGGTATATAATAAAATATTAATACATTTTACAGGTATAGTTTTTATAAAAAAAATTGTCTGGAACATTTAATCTTGGAGATCATATTTATATTTTAAACACTTTTTGTCTTTCAATTTTGTCCAGTCTTGAAATGATATAAATAAAGATCCAGTGTGTTATAGTAGTATTTAAAATCCTTTGGACTAATTAAGTACATAACTTATTATTAAATAACTGAAAAGGTGTAAATTTTTATGTTATTCTGTGTTTAAATTGTAACTATTTCTGTGTTTAAAATCTTGTATATATATATATATATTAAATACATGTATATGTTTAATATTTTTAGGTTCAGTATAACCTCCTCATTAATCTGGAGAACCTGAGAGACAAAACAAAATGTTTGACAATTTTGAAAGAGCAGATGCAAAATATTAATCCACAACATATCTTTAGGTAAACCCTTATATTGTTCATGAACTGACCTTATTAGAGCTTTTAAATGGTGGTTAATTTTTCAGTTTTTTAAACTGTACGCTCAAATGAAACTCATTTATGATTGATTGAAATATTTTTTATATTTTAAGATAATAAAAAATATAAAACTAAAACACCTGTTACCTTTTATCTTATGTAAGAAAATACCTTACATATACCCTAACGACCTTTTCCGTTGTGCACTGCACTATAACTTATTCATCATTAACTTACCAAATATTTTGTATTTACGTCTCACTACCATTCACATATTTACACCTTATATTACGTATCATACCTACTGTACTAATATGGCATCCATGCTGCTTCACTTATATAAGGAATAAGCTTGCTTTA
>JAGDYQ010000038.1:3067269-3267509 GCA_021962125.1 Bulinus truncatus | reverse complement strand
CTTCACCTGGCAAATGCAAAAGGGAATATTATATTCAATGGAAAAAAAAACTGTCTTCTTTCTTTCTTTCTTTGGCTCTACATCTCATCTAGGGCCCTGGCCTGCCATATTACTCTTCTTAACTTTTTCCGAATGAAAACTGTGCTCAATGAATAAAAAAATGATTGTCTCCGACCTAACTGCAGCAAATACTTGAAGAAGAATTGGTGCAGTCACACTGTTACAGAAACACTTTCAAGATGTTGGATTAGAAAAGGCTGTATACATTGGGTGATAACACCACATTCTAGATACAATATTGAAACATGTCATGAATGATCATTTTAGTACATCAACAACTTCACCAAAAATCAGCTACTCGTTTGTTTCAACAATAGCAGAAAAGTATGAACAACTCAATACATCATCTGATAGTGCTGGAGCACCACTATAGAAATCAGACAAAGAGTGATGACGAGACGATTGGCTTTAATATAATGCTACAGGGTTTTCAAAACTAGAGGAAGCTTCCCGAAAGTAAATTTTCAATCATTTCCAAAAATCAGTAATGCGAGATGGAACTCAAGGGCAATTTATTGTTTGTCATCATTCGTTCTGATGAGTATCTGCAAACAGCTATGGTAGCATGTGATTTCATCCGTCGTACGTGGGCTGACATCTGTTTCTTTGCCCAGTGATTCAATACTACTGACTTTGAGAATTTATCATATGCTTGTAAGCAGTATACACAGACTTTGAAGTCATTAAAGACATTATGGTCCACAGATCCAACTTCTATACCAAACGCAGCTTTCTAATATCTGTGCGGGGCGCGAAATTAAAGTGATACATGATTTACTTCCACTTTGCAAGTTCATTGAAAAATTGAACATTAAATTTCTTTTAAGTAATGCACAATAGAAATGTACATTGTAACAATTATCAACATTATTCTTATGTCACTTTTATTTGTAATGGTGAAACTTTAATCGAAATATTTGAAATGTCCATACTTGTATGCATCTTTAAAGATGGAAATTAAATAAATCAAGATACGAAGAAACATTTCCAAATACTACATCTAGCAACTGTATAGTAATGATGCCCATATAAGGAAAGGTAACTTTCTCTTGATCCTTCCGCCATTATTTGCGGTGCACTTTCTACATTATCACCATAGCCCGAGATTATAAATGTGACTGGAGTTCGAGCCCCAGTTCACAGTCAAAGTTTGGGTTGTTAGTGAAACGGGATCTCACACCATTCCTAAAATGACAAGATGTTATCGTCTTCAATATGAGATTTATCCAAAATTAAAGATTGCCGCCACTCTATCAATTTTTGTTAACGAGTATAAATATAAACAGAAATTAAAATAAACTTATTGGGAAACAATTAATATCGCGCACAATCCACTCCCCCTCCCCCCCCCCTGTATACTCTATAGATTGATAAATCGGAAGGGAAAAGGAAGGGGAGGGGAAGAAGATGTGGACTACTTCTGCAGTCTTCTTCAACAACAAACATGCAAACCAAGTAGTTGTCAACTCTGAATGAAACTATGTTTTTGTTTTTTTTTTCTTTTTTTATAGACCCTACCTAGATGATTCAGAGTTGGCAAGTTATGGTATGCATGTTTATTGCTTTCTTTCTTTAGTATAAATGTTAACAACAGTCTTTAAATGCAAATATCCATTTGTGGCTATAAATTGTTTGTTTTTTTGTTCTTTTTATTCTTATATTTAATTCTCATAGATTCAATGTATATTATTTTTTTTATTCATTCCTTCATAGATGATACTGGCTATGACTCAGATGGAGATATGCATTATTGTCAACCCCTGGATGATATCACACAGAGTACTAAGTGTAGTGTGCCATTTAAAACTTTTGGAAAAAATTCACCTATATACGCATCCACTCCAACAATTTTTACGTAATTTGTTGTTTTATTTACTACATTTTTATTGCAAGTGTTCATCTAATGCCAATATCAAATTATTATACTAATTGAAATGATTTCGTTATAAAATTATTGCATTGTGCATTTATTAAATCATCACAAAATATCTATTTTCGCATCAAACACTAAAATAGAGGGAATTTGGTGTCTTTGCTTAGTTTAATAAAAGGTCGTTAAATCGTAACGATCTTAATTAGTCATTTATTTTGAAATGAAACAATTTTCATCCTGTTTTAATTGATATATTCCTTTTTAAATTACAGTTATATTTGTAAGAAATAGATAAATAAATAAATAAACAAATAAATATACCTGTTCAATGGGACAAGGCTGCAGCTTACTAAACTTTGACACCCCCCTCCCCCAAAGTATTTTCACTAATGGATTTCTCTTTTATAACAAATTGCTATATATGATATGTGGTGGGATTGCACTATTCCCTCCTAACAGCGCCTAAACTTTAACTACAAATTAGTGACATGAGAGATTAAAATTTAATACTAGAAAAACATGCTTATATTTTTAATTTCTAACATGATCTTATGCTTCTTTTTAGACATACTGGAATTAGATATGATTCTTTTTAATTGGAGTAACATAACACATATCACCATTATGTAACTATACATTTGTTTATAGTTTTTTAGAAAATATTTTTGTTAACGAAACAATTTGCTTCTTTTGTTTAAAAAAACAGTAGGGGCTGCTATGTGATACTTTGTTGTTTATACTCAAGTCATTTTTTGTTTACTAAGTTAAAAATATTTTTGTGTTAACGTGTATATTATATTGGAAATTGTAACGAATGAATTAACATAAGAGTAACATACACCAACATGATAATCGAGCCTTAACTGAACTAATGAGGATCTGTGAGGGGAAAAGTCATGCTATTGCTAAAAATAACAATTTTGTTTATTTGTCAATTTTTAATAAAAAAAACTAAATTTGTAATATAATTTTGTTTAGGTTTATATCTTTTTGTTTTGTTGCTCAATACTAATAATCACACGGAATGATTTAGGATCTACTTAATCTTATTTCCTAAACCCATTTTCATTTTTAAATCAATTTACTTACTCATTTTGTCAAGACATACATTCAAGATTTATTTACATTCAAAAGTAAATTGACGCGTTCCTTTCAGACTCCTTACATAATTTCTGTACATTATGTCTAGACCTTTACCATCAGTGTCTTAGATGTAAAATGTACATGTTTAATTTCATGGTAAATCTAAATGTGTACATTTAACAATTTATTTTCAATATCAACAAAGTTAACATAAAAGTTTGCTTTTATTAAATTTTATTTAATATTATTAGTTATTTAATTTTAAAAAATGCTCCCCAAATATTCTATCATTCATGGAACTGGTCTCTCTTCAGAACTATAATTAGCGAGGTCTCAATAAATTGTAAAGAAAACAGGTGTTCGAATAGAATCAAGAGAATAACAATTCATATTAAAAGGATTAATTATCTAAATCTCAATAATTCCAAATAACAAATATTATGAGCTCGAATAAAGATACTCATGGTTGAGTGGTAAGTCAAAGTTTTGTGTTTTTCAGTTCAACAATGGGGATTTCTAAGTTGCACAAACAAACATACATATGTACATCACTACATTCAAATATAATTTATGAATAATAATATATATAATAGTGATTTGGGTTCTGCGTTAAATCAAAAGTAAAGAATTAATACAACAGTATTCCAGTTTAAAATACAATCATGAAAAAATCGGATCTGCCCGAAACCAAAAAAAAAAACCTAGCCTACCGATCAAGTCTAAAGAGATATAAATCTATGCAAAGGTTTGGCAGGGTACAGCTAGTATATAATATAAACTTGCACCATTTTTTAAATTTATTTTTAATAGTACAGAGTTAAAAAGAATTAATTGTAAATTTCTGGGAAATTGAGTCAAAATGAATAGTAATTTTGTTTTCTTCTGAAAATATTCTTGAAAAAATATTGTAAGCTAATCTTTTTAGTTAGTAACTGTAATAATTATCCAAAAGTTATCTTTTCGTTAGGCTACCAGTATTATTATTGCTATATAAAATAAAGGAGTAGTGTGAACCCTAATAAAGGGCTAGGCCATTTTCTATAAATTACATAGAAGTCAGATTCGAATATGCCTCTCTAAAATGTCTACAGCTGCATTAAGCATTAGTATTAGTGTAAAATAAAGTTTTAATTCAGACCAGTTTACGAACACAACAGTTCAATTGATGCTTTTCCTTTAGTGAAAAAAAATAGTGTAACCAGAAAACGGTCATTCACTTATTATTGACGTTTTTTCCTTTTTCTGGAATTTTACCCGTTTCAGTTACCAGTCGTATTTTGACTCACATCGAAATTTACCCGTTTCATTTACCAGTCGTATTTTGACTCACATCACAATTTATCCGTTTCAGTTACCAGTCGTATTTTGACTCACATCACAATTCACCCGTTTCATTTACCAGTCGTATTTTGACTCACATCACAATTCACCCGTTTCATTTACCAGTCGTATTTTGACTCACATCACAATTCACCCGTTTCATTTACCAGTCGTATTTTGACTCACATCACAATTCACCCGTTTCATTTACCAGTCGTATTTTGACTCACATCAAAAATTCACCCGTTTCATTTACCAGTCGTATTTTGACTCACATCAAAAATTCACCCGTTTCATTTACCAGTCGTATTTTGACTCACATCACAATTAACCCGTTTCATTTACCAGTCGTATTTGACTCACATCACAATTCACCCGTTTCATTTACCAGTCGTATTTTGACTCACATCAAAAATTCACCCGTTTCATTTACCAGTCGTATTTTGACTCACATCACAATTCACCCGTTTCATTTACCAGTCGTATTTTGACTCACATCGAAAATTCACCCGTTTCATTTACCAGTCGTATTTTGACTCACATCAAAAATTCACCCGTTTCATTTACCAGTCATATTTTGACTCACATCACAATTAACCCGTTTCATTTACCAGTCGTATTTTGACTCACATCACAATTCACCCGTTTCATTTACCAGTCGTATTTTGACTCACATCACAATTCACCCGTTTCATTTACCAGTCATATTTTGACTCACATCACAATTTACCCGTTTCAGTTACCAGTCGTATTTTGACTCACGTCACAATTTACCCGTTTCATTAACCAGTCGTATTTTGACTCACGTCACAATTCACCCGTTTCATTTACCAGTCGTATTTTGACTCACATCACAATTTACCCGTTTCATTTACCAGTCGTATTTTGACTCACATCACAATTCACCCGTTTCATTTACCAGTCGTATTTTGACTCACATCACTATATAATTAAACATTTAAATTTTGAATAAACATTCTCTCAATTGATTGAGGTGACCTACTTTTTTAAATGAGCATGCCCAAACTTGGTCAAGCTGATCTCTTTTATAAAGGGTCAAGGCTTATTATTAGCAAATGCAATTGTGAGTGGGGGGGGGGGGGGAAGCGGGAAATGAACTATTTTAGCTGAAAAGGGAAGCTAATGATTACTTACTTCTTTAGGCTTTCATTTGTATAGTTAATTCACATTTAAAAATGAAGCTTTCAAGATATAAAAAAAAGTGAATTCTAACTTTGTTCATATTGCTATTGAAGAAAATACATGCACATTCTTATTCTGTTGAATGGCCTCGTTTACTAATTACGTCAAAAAATGAAAGAGAAAAAAAAGGGTGGGGGGGGGGAGTCTAAGAAAAGTTTGACAGCTGTTAACATGGTGGAAAGGGGTGTGTAAAGATTGTGTAACATCAACAATAGTATTATTAAGAAAAATGAAATGTTTGATTGACTTGTGTGTGTGTGTCGGCACACAAATTTAATATTAGTTTGAAAGTGTATTGTCACAATTATAAAATAAACTTAAATGATCAATGAAATTAGTTTGAAGTGACTGAAATATTAATAAGGCTTTTTTATATGAATGTGTGTATGCAGTATACTAGTATAGTAGCCTATATAAATTAACGTTTATTGTGAACTAGCATAAACATTCATTTAAATAACACTGGCCAACACATTTCTTAATTTAATGTTAATATTTTCTCTTTTTTCGCTGTATTAGGCCTACATTTCTGTTTTTTTACTGTATTATATTATCTCATTGGAAAGATGCATTATGGTATGAACTATCCAACCTAATGCTGAGCAATGCCGTTCGGATATAACCGCTAAATAATGATTAACTGCCTTTTTATTACCGATATTTTATTCAAGTTTCTATCTTTTCATTATTACTAAAACTACCTACAAACTTTTATTTTGTGGATACATTTTGTACAATCTAACTAGTTAGTTAATATTGGACAAACAAAACTTATTGAAGAGTCTCAATGTGTTGTTAAATGATGATATTTGAGAGATGGAGATGGGTTCCAGTTTATAGTTATATAGAAAAGTTTGTAAAGTCTTTGTATGGATGAGATGAAATCTCTTAGATCCTATAAACAACTAATGGGACGGTTTTTGTAGTACCCTTCTTTCATCTCCACCATAGCCGATAGTGCAATGGCCAAGGAGGCACCACGGGGGAACATAGCGGGGACTTTAGTCATGACCTGAAAATGTACTAGGTTTTCATTGGAGATCGAACCAGGTACCCTCAGGAAGACAGTCGAGTGCTCTACCACACAACCATATGTCACTGTATATAGAGAAGTAGACGCGTTGATTTTGTTATGATTTGTCAAAATAGATATCATTTATTACAAATTATGGGGCTTAACTTTAAGTTCGTTTCAAGTTTTATTTGGGAGGAGGGATTTTTTTATACTCATATTTTCATTTTGTACATAAAACGTTTTTCTTAAAATAAAAATTTAATTTTATCAGACTTTAAAATTAATGAGATCAATTACCTGTCGTCTGCGGCCCTCAAAACAACATAGCTTCCATGCAGTCCTGGGAAGGGGGGGGGGCTTCAAATTCGACATGAAGTCTCAGAATGCCAATAAAATTTAATAATGTTTTTATTAAAGTAACTATATATAACAGTGTGAGATGAGCACCTGAGCAAGTCAAGCTGCAGTGCTGTAGATCTGTAAATTACAATGTGTTAACTTTTCGACTCTTTGTCTTAGCAAAGTCACATATGAACTCCTCAAATGTCATTTCCCTCATCAAATACTTTTCAATTGAAAGTAATGCCAGGGAGAATAGTCGTGTTTGTCCCATCGTTGACTGAAGATACGTTTTTATCAATTTGAGTTTAGAAAAGGAACTTGTTCCAAAAATTGATAGATCTGGAAAGCAATATTTACATTTGGAAAACTTGTCACCAACCTATTCTGTATTTGTGCTGTAAGCATTTCAGTCACAGTTTTCTTGTCAGCAAGAACAAAATAAATTCATTAGTAAATGCCTCTTCCAGATCTAATGGGTACATCTCAGTGACTTGGCTTTCGAAACTGTTTGATCAGTTGACAGAGATCTATCTGTCCAGAAGAAAGTTGAACCTTTCATGAAGTGTTGTGTAGGCTGCTCGCCGTTTTCCCATCTCAATAATAGGTCTATCTATGATAACATAAATAGACTGAGTACGGAATATTTCAGTAGGACTCATACCTAAAACCGGGTCATTATCATCCACAACTTCATCATGAAATCGGTGTCGCTGTCGTTTGCGTTGTGTACATTCTTTATAGTCCGTTTGTGAGAGCTGTTTTGCTATACTTTAGTGCAATTCAAATTTATCGCGTGTATCATGAAAGCTAAGAACAAGACTGCCATACAAGTTGATGATGGTCGTTAACTCAATTCCAGGCTCCTGTAGAGCTTTCTTGACAATATCAATTTTTTGGAGCAAGTCTTTCAAAATCACACACATTAACGCTGTCTTGAAACGGCCCAACTTCTTTATGAGTGATTTGGCTTCATGCACAGATGTTGGTGTTTGACGTTCGTTTGTAGCAACATCTGATAATGCTTGTCTAATTTCCTTATAATTGGCATAAAAAGCTCTAGTAGCGTCACTTTATGCGACCACCTTGTTGTTGATAGCCCTTGCAACATAAAGGTTTTTTCTTTCACTCTGTCAATTATAACCATCGCTGCTGTGAAAGCGAAAAAACGTGTAGGTTGACTGAACAATAGCAAAATAGTTGACTGCAGCTGAACAGCTCTCCACTGCAAATGAGCCTACAAAATTTAAGCTGTGGACAGTGCATGGTACCCACTCCGCTAATTTATTAATCTCTGTAAATCTAGCTTGTACTCCCGAATAAATCCCACTCATATTACTCGCATTGTCATAGGACTGCGATCTGCTATTGTCGATATCTATACCATGAAGTCTGAGAGTAGTCACCAACAGATCGAAAAGGTATTTACCATTGTGTTGTTCAATTTGAATGAACTGAAGAAAACGCTCTACAGTCGTTCCACTTTTGAGAACGTAGCGAACAACAACAGTCAGCTGATCCACATGACTGAAGTCAGGAGTGGAATCGATACTGACTTCATAATATTTAGCATTCTTAATTTTAGACAGTGTCTGCATCGATACTTTGGATCCCATTAACTCAATAATTTTATTACATATACTAGGATAAAGATATGATACATTCCCGTTTCCGGGGTTTCCATGTCTCCCCTTTAGAAAGGGATCAAATTCAGCTTAAAGGTCAATGCAACCAATGTAATTTCCATTATTATAACAGTTATGTAAATGGCTGTCAAAGCGAAAAGCTAACCCTATTTCAGCAAGAAATCTTATCACAACAACTATTCTCTTGAGAATATCAGTCCAGTATTTGCACAATTTGTGCTCTTCCTTTTGAAGTTTTTCATCAATTGTAGATGTCTGTTGACATTCTAACATCCTTGACAGAGCAGCAATGTGATCCTTCGACTTCTCATGTGATGTAATTCTTGTGATGGCGTTGAAATGATTAACATCGATAAACTGATTAGCAAAACCGGTGTTGTAGTCAAAAAGCTTGCACACATAACAAAAAACTTTACCCGTTGAAGGTGAATAGAGAAGCCAGTCTATCGTGACAATTTCACCATTTGTTAACGTACATGCAAAATATTTTTTGCGTGCATATCTGATCTTGTCACCTAATTGTCTACCCTTTAATATAAAATATGACTCCAAATTTTGTGAAGGAAGATGTTCAGTTATCTCCCAATCAGCTAGACCACTTGAATAACTGTATTCTTTGTCATGCAGCTCATGCTTCAAACCGTCATCTCCTGCTGACTATAATATACAGTCTGAGTCTGTAGGCAAATCAAACACAGCAGCTTCAGCATGACCCATAACAGAATTTGCAGATACATTTTCCTTTGTAAAACTTGTTTCGGTTGTTTCACTTTTTTTTCAGCAGAGTCCGGCAAAACTATTTCTGGTATTGCGGGATTGTTGGTACACAAATGCACATTGTGGCCGAAGAAGTAAATGAAATGTCATTATCAATTATATTACTAGTTTTACCAGAAATGCAGTCAGTGTCTCTGCTCACAAATTGCAGCAACGAACCCCCGAATTTTTTTCAATGCTTTCTTTTTCTCCTCCTTTTTCTTCCGCTTCTCAAATCCACTCTCGTGTTTCCTTTAGTATCCATCAGACATGGTTATTTAAAAGTACTTTCGTTACTTTTTACAGTTTCGTAAGACAAAAAAGCACACGATTAACGATAAACAACGAATGCGAAGCGTACGATGTAACACCGGAATTATTACGTCATCACTGCATAGTGTCTGCATAGAATAATTAACAATGCGGAAAGTTTATTTAGATTTCAAATCGCAAAGAAGTGCGGGTGCATTCTTAAAAAATATTTAAAATGAAGTCGGTGAGGCTCTACGATGACCTAAAACAGACCTGGCGCCAATAATGTCTTACACATAGAGGATAATCAATATGTTTTCAATTTTAAAGTCACGGTAAATTTAACACCAAAATATTAACAAAATTTGGCGAAACTTGTACTTTCCCGATCAATAAAATAAATTGATGGTATCTTAAAATATGAATATGGATTATTTTATATAAAGTATAATATAATGTGTACTCGTATATAAAAATCAACTCCCTTGGAACTATTTTTAGTCATTATAATTTTGAAAAATGAACAAATTAAATTTTAAAATGTATACACTATGTTATAAGATGTGAAACGTCTCAACCGTTCATTGTGAATTTAGCATGTCTGATACGATCTAGTGAAACAGGACCGGCCTTACGGATTACGAGGCCCAATTAAACGGATGATTGCGAGGCCCCTCTTTTAATTTTTTTACAATAAAACTATTACTTTTTATTAGATGATGTAAATTGCGTGGCCCCAGCCAGGCCCGTTGGTATTCTTGAAAAATATTTAAAATGAAGTCCGGGAGGGCATTCGACTTTGAAAGTGCTTAGAGCTCAAAACGGCCCTGTTTGACATACGACCTTAAAATTAGTTGAAATTACAGCAGATTCGTGATTGTTGGACCCCTGATAAAAGTATGATTTTAGAGCTGACAGTGATGGAAACAAAGTTTTTAGATATGCATGGTTTTTAGACTTTTCACCGTGGCATGTATACTCGCAAATGTTAAAAGATGCCGTCTGCAAATATTGCGTGTTTTTTTTTTTTTTTTGCAAAAAGTAATTCCAGGAGTTCATGGAGCCTTGTCTTCAAACCATGCACAAAATTTAAAGATTTCAACGGAGATGCACGTAGCCAAATGCAAAGCACATGGCACAAAGTATGCAAGCTATTTTGTTGCACTATTGGTAGCCAAAGCAGTTTCTATAGATGAGCAGTTGAACTCATCATTTAGAAGACAAATTCAAGAAAATCGCAACATACTGGGTCCCTTTATTTCTACAATCCTATTTTATTACATTACAGTATAATAGCTAAACAAATAACAAATGTACCCCAAACCTAACCCTTAACAACAGAAAGTAACTAAGGGGCCGTCCATAAAATGTAGATGCTGATAAATTTCCTTCATTGTTTGTGGCACAAACTCTCAAATTTGATGACATTATGCCAAGATCAACAGTAGTTTTTAAAGTGCAACCATATGATCTTTATTGTCCACATTTGCAGACCAGCTTACATGATTGAATTTGCAAAGTGTGTCACTTATACTTTGCCTCACAAACAATGTTGAAGAAATATACAGGACAACATGTGCCAACCCAAAATTTTCCAGAATCAACTCAGATAAAACGCATCCGTCCTTTGAAAATCGCTGCTAGATGGCAAAGAGAACTCATGGCAATTATTGGCTGAATGGAAAATGCACATTTAGAGGATGTTGAGTGGCTAAATGAGGATGAAAATGATCTGTCTGCAATAATCCTTCCAGGAAACGATGATGGGAAAGATCTATGAACATTTCACTTCACCATGGATGGATGATGTCTAGTGAATATTTTTTTAAATTAAATATAATTCACAGGCCCACTATAAACATATTCAATATAGCACCAGAGCTGCTCACATAATTTGTCAATCTAGTCCTTTTTTTAGTCGCATTGTTTTGTTTTTATTGTTATTATTTAATCACTGGTTGAGGTCAAGTTTCGCTAATTTGCTTCTTATCCTGTGTCAATAGAATGCATAATCGGAAGATTATCTCAAAGTTGACCTCACCCATTGTAAATGAAAAGTTAGCAGATAAATGATGTTTCTCATATAATTGTAAAGTCATTTTTTGCATTTTTTTTTCAAATTCAATTGAATGAGTTACTGTTTCAAAGAATAACTGTGACAACTGTTGACCATTAGTTATTCTACTATTAAAGTCATTTAATAATCTTATAGTTCTTTTAATATTTATATTTTAATGAAGTTTAAAAATAAAGTGCGTTTTAAGTTTTCAATTAAATTTTAATTAGTTGTTAATTAAAAAAAAAATTCGAAAGTGTGACGTACTTTTGGGGGGGGGGGTCCCAAGATTTGTGACACTTTGTGACGGAGTAGAGGGTAAAAATGGTCAAAAATAGCATGACGTTTTTTATGGACGGCCCCTAATGTGCAACTTGCTTGCTTTTTCCAGATTGTACTAAATATTCCAGTTGTTTAACAATTTCTGCCACATTTTTAGAGAAAATCCGCAACCTTTTATAGGTATGTGTCCATCTAGTTTCACATAGCAAAGGAACATTTGGAATTAGTTTTCTTCGCTGATTAATTTCTCAGAAAAAACTATAATTGACTTAGTTTTTCCTTTTGTGTTTCGTACAGCATTCACTTTATTTAAATCGTTCACGACAAGATTTAATTTATGTGAACTGCAATGTACAATTGCTGCTTTTTGGTCTTTTTTCGAATTATTGCTTGGACTTCTCCTTCTTTACTTGCCATTGTAGAACATCCGTCTTATCCTTAACCAACAAAGTTTGTCATATCTAGTCAGGCTCGTAGCGTGCGGGGGGGGGGGGGGGACAGGGAACCTTGCCCTCCCTGCGTTTTGTCTGGTCCCTCTGCTTGTTTGCTCTATTTAGTTAATTTTGTTTCCTGCCCCCCCCTACTATAGCTTGGCCCCTGCTGTAGAATTTTCACGCTATGGGGCTGTATCTAATCCAAATTCTAATGAATTTGTAATTATGGTGTCCTTTGCCAAATCTAACACCAAGTGACATCTGCTCAATGCCTGAAATTATATTATCTCGTCGGCAAGTATAGAAATTGCAACTGAATTATTTGCTTCACGAACAATATCTTTACGCAAGAGAGACCCACAAATTTCGATCATAGTGTTTTGTGCATTTTGCGACAGGCCCACCGAGAGAAATGTCGGGCCCCAGGGCATGACTGTCAAGGGCCTCTCATGCTGATAATAATATTTTCAAAAGTTGATTGGCCAGCTCAGTCCGGGCCCTTAAAACTCGCTGGGCCCCTGGCCATTTGCCCTCCTGCCCCCCTCTTGGCACTGGTTGCCGAGATATACTTAGCTCTACAAGAACCAATTGACAAATGATTACCTAGAACTTCATCTCCAGATTCAACACGAAACTCTAACAGGTCGTAAAAATACCAGAATGTGATTCTTTTCCATGAAGTGCCAAATCATGCATGCCGCAAAAAAAAAAGATTGTAGAGATGGAGGGACCCAGTTTGTTGCAATTTTCTTGAATTTGTCTTCTAAATGATTTCAACAGCTCATCTATAGAAACTGCTTTGGCTACCAATAGTGCAACAAAATAGCTTGAATGCTTGATAAGAGTCTTTTTGCATCTGGCTACGTGCATCTTCGTTGAAATCTTTTAATTTTGTGCATGGTTTGATGACTAATGCTCCCTGAACTCCTGGAGTTACTTTTTGCGAAAACAACACGCACGATGTCCAAAAGCTACCTTTTAACTTTTCCAAGTATACAACCCACGATGAATATGTTATACTTAACTTGGATTTAATTGAGAAATAAACCTGTATGGCACTGTCAGTTAATAAAATAAAAAACGTGTTTTTACCCCCCCCCCGGCAAAATTCCTAACGACACCCATGTGCCTAAAGTAGATATATATTCCATAGATATTGGGTATATATTCGTTGATTTAGGGTATATATATATTACACTGATGTTGGGTATATATTGCATTAATGTTGGCTCTATAATCCACTGATATTGGGTACATATTTTCCACTGATGTTGGTTATATATTTTTTAGATGTTGGGTGCATAATATTGGTCCTTCATTTAACAATCAAAATAATAAAATTGTGATATTTCTTGAAGCTACATGCCGAAGGATCATTTTAAACTCTTTTTCTCAGCTTTTTGTTGTTAAAATAATTTTTCAAGGTTTTGCAAAACACTCCTCTTACTTTTACATAGCACTCCTATTACTTTTACTTAGCACTCCTCTTACTTTCAAAAAGCACTCCTCTTACTTTTACATAACACTCCTCTTACTTTTACTTAGCACTCCTCTTACTTTTACTTAGCACTCCTCTTACTTTTACTTAGCACTCCTCTTACTTTTACTTAGCACTCCTCTTACTTTTGCTTAGCACTCCTCTTACTTT
This sequence comes from Bulinus truncatus, assembly GCA_021962125.1. Classification (NCBI taxonomy): domain Eukaryota; kingdom Metazoa; phylum Mollusca; class Gastropoda; family Planorbidae; genus Bulinus; species Bulinus truncatus. The sequence continues at coordinate 3,253,542 of JAGDYQ010000038.1, read as the reverse complement.
TACTCAGCACTCCTCTTACTTTTACTTAGCACTCCTCTTACTTTTACTTAGCACTCCTCTTACTTTTGCTTAGCACTCCTCTTACTTTTACTCAGCACTCCTCTTACTTTTACTTAGCACTCCTCTTACTTTTACTTAGCACTCCTCTTACTTTTACTTAGCACTCCTCTTACTTTTACTTAGCACTCCTCTTACTTTTACTTAGCACTCCTCTTACTTTTACTTTGCACTCCTCTTACTTTTACTTAGCACTCCTCTTACTTTTACTTAGCACTCCTCTTACTTTTACTTAGCACTCTTTTTACTTGAATTTTATTTCAACATTCTCATTTCACTACTACATTTCAACTACACACCATTGTTTATTTTTGGTCATCTACCCACACACGCGCAGACACATACGAGGTCAGTTTAGCTTTATTCCCACATTGTCCTTTCTCTGCACACTTTAACATTCATACTGAGGTCTATTCCAATGTGTCACTCTGTGACACAAATTAACTATCTACTTAATAAAAAGCTACATTTACGGTTGGAAATCCATTAGAAAAAATAAAAATCCACAATTCACGCTATTTATTGCGATAACTTTGCAAAGCTCACATTTTCTATACTTTTTTTATATTCGATACACTTTAAAGGACGGAGTTTGCATTCTGTTTTTATATCCATTTATATTCTGTTTTCTTTCAGTTTTCCAATTCTCTCTCTGTTTAATCTGTATTCTGAATGAATTTCCAAATCACACAGTTATAGATTCTGTATTTATTGCATCAATGGGCTTGGGAGATATCATGATATATTTAAGGGAAGGTCAATGGTGTCTTCTAGAAAATAAATCTACTAATTCACTTTCTGCACCATGTTCAACGAGGTATTACAGTGGTAACGGATGGGTTAAGCACACAACACCTTTAATCTGTCAGCCATATCAAGCTCATTCTCAATCTCCCATTTTTTGCAGATGAAAAGCAGGAAAACCCAGACCTTGACCATACGACATGTCAATAGGTGGACACACATCTAGCTTATCAGCCTATCCCGTCAAGTATCATCGGACGCTGCCTGAATTCACACCCCGCCAAACATTACCTCATATGCAACAATAATCGCTAAGGTAGAATGTACAAAACATTGCTTCAACCCTCCCCCCTCCCCTGTGTTAAATGATGTAATTGTGACTTTTGGACCTGTTTTGCACACCCACGTAATGACCCCTGCCCACCACCTTCAGCTTAGGCTGAAAACTTTTGACATCATAAGGGTGTGGGGGGGGGAGACCATGCTGTGATTCAAGCAGTGCTTTTTTGTGCCGGTACGCACCTTTTTCAATGTGTGGGAAAAAATGTTTACTTTTCTTGTATTTTAACGTTTATTATTAATGTATTATACTATTAATTTGTTAAAATTTAGATATTTTAATATAATATCTTTGCAGTTGTGATTTAGCTTGCATCGAGGTGCGAACTGGTAGTTAAAAGTTAGGCAATCCATCACTGAGCACCGGCACCTATTTTTTTTACATAAAAAGCACTGGATACAAGTGTTCAGTAATAGTCAAGGCCGACACAGACACAGAGGATCTAATGAATGCCATATACAGCAGAAAAAAACAAAGCAGAGTAGGGTCATGAGTTCAGAGACGAGCAGAACAGAGATGAGTCCATGCCCATCCAAGGACCAGTGATAGGCCCAAGATACCTAAGAGAGACACACTTAGAGGGAGACACAAGCTCTCTTGTTGCAGCGAGTTATCTACACTATCTAACAATTTTTTTTGTTTCTGACTTCTAAGTTTTATATTTCAACTGCTTGTGTCTAAAAACTATATTTTGTTTTTATGACCACAGCCCAGAAAAGTGTCGCATTTGTTGTGACAAAACGAAAAAATATATTTTTTGCTCATGCGGTCTAACAACAAAACACGAGCATAATCAGAAGGATTGATAGAGGTAAAAGCACTAGCTAAGGGTGTTACAATAGTATAAAGTGCCTTTTAATTTTTTTCAAATTAGATTTCTATAAGTTATGGGGCTCCAATGTGAAAAAAAAAATAATCTTTCAAAAATTATTTTCTCTAACGTAAAAGTGACCTGGGCCCATGATATATGGTGGGAAAAGGGAAGGTACTGAATGTAGGGGCTGGGAACATCCCGATAGGTAATTGACATCTAAGGTGTATGGCAACTGGCAAGGGTAGACCGAAATTCACTGATATTTCACACATCATTTGATATCGACTTGATATGGAGAAAACATGCTCACCTCGGTGTATCACGGGGTAGTAGTTAAAATCGTTTATGCTGTTTTGGAACACTTGGAATAAGATACATTTTGGGAATGTTTTGTTGCGAAATGTAGATGGAGTCAGTGCGGCGCCGTGAGCACGGTACACTCAGGGTTAAGGCGAGATTCTGACCGATCGGCAGTACACACACCCTGCTGGTCTGGCCAGTTTGAGTAAGGATAAAAATCCCATCTTTCTGCCATCCCTGCAGATGATAGCGGGCACACTCACCCCGCCTCTCTGTAGGGATGGCAGACGTGCATCAGCGCCGCCAACAATGCTGGTGTGGTAGGCACACTACACCCTACCATGCTGGCAATGGCGGCGTTAAAAAAATTATAAAAAAAAAAGAAAATAATTTTTAAAAACGGGTTAAGGCGAGTATGTTTCGGAGAGAATCATAAAATATTTTGGCATATTTTATGAACTCTCCTTCCTGGTCTGAGAAACATACCATGATCCACGGGGGGTGGATCATAGGGGTTCTCTAGTCAGGATAAAAAACCCATTACTTGCGAGGGTGGTGGTACTGTGGTCAATGAGGACTATCCGAGACCGCAGTATTCACAACTGGCGGTGGTGACGGATGTGGTCGGCACACAACACCCTTCCACTCTGTCCCACTCAAGCACACCTGCGCAGCCTGCCATTTCGGGCTGAGGGTACAGGCACACTACACCCTCCCCTCAGTCCGAGTGGCAGGAAAAACCTCTTTCCTTGCCATTCTGGCCGATCAGCAGACACACACCCTGCTGTTCTGGCCAGTTTGGGCAAGGATTAAAACATATCTTTCTGCCATCCCTGCAGATGGTAGCGGTTACACTCACCCCGCCGCTATGTAGGGATGGCAGACGTGCATCAGCGCCGCCAACAATGCTGGTGTGGTAGGCACACTACACCCTACCATGCTGGCCATGGCGGCGTTAAAAAAAATAAAAAAAAAATAATTAAAAAAAAACCGGATTAAGTAGTATAGTAAATAAATACAAAACGATCCTCTTATGGCTAAGATCAAATTGTAGTATCTGCACTATGATAATCTTAACTACTTGGCTAACCGGGTCTAGCAGACATAAATCGTGAAATGATAATTGGGATTCTCTTGTCCAGGAAAAAAAAACGTTTTACGACCATGGCTGTACTGTGATCAATGAGGTAAATCAGAAATCGAGACCATAGTCTTCACCGCTGGCGGTGGTGACGAATTTGGTCAGCACCAAACATTCTTCCACTCTTCCATACTCAAGCTCACCCTCACAGCCTGCCATTTCTGGTGGAGTTGTCAAGCACATTACACCCTTCCCTCTGTCCGTGTGGCTGGAAAAGACCCTTTGCATTGCCATTCTGGCCAGACAGCTGAACACACACGCTGATGGTCTGGCCAGTCTACGCATGTCTTAAAAACCTTTTACTCTGCCATGCCGGCGAATGTAGCGGGCAGATGTAGACACGCGACATTCTGTCATGTGGTAGAGTAAAAAAATATAAAACATAATTGAAAAAAAAATAATATTAAAAAAAACAAGTTTAGACAGGAGTCTTTTTTCCATAACACTAGAGTCATTCACCGCAACACTACATCCACACGGTGAAAGCCTAATTCTGCACTTTGTTCTCTAGTGAAAATTGAGCCCGTACACCTGTGCTACCATGATATAATTGATCTGAGATTAAATTTCATCCATGTAGATCTATCTCAAGACATTTGCCCTTGCCCAACATCCCCCCGCCCGGGCGTGCTCGCCATCTTCTTCACTATGTTTAGACTATCTGATGCCTTCCGTGATACCTCAGAGATGTGTGTACATATGGTAAGTTTTCTGTCAAGTTTAACTCCCAAATGCTTTGGTTTCTCGTCTCTCTAGTGTTATACCGTCAATTTTCAACAGGAGAGGATCCTTGAAAATTGTCGTACCCAACGTGACAAGCGTATGAACGGTCTTGAGCAATGTATCTCTAGGCCCCACAACCTTTTTGGAAGCCGTCAGCTATTTTTTGTACCGTAACCTAATCCATTGCACTTCCATTGAACTTTTTCGAACCACTGGTGTCCAAGTGACTGATCATCTGGCCATTGTCAGGGGCCTTAACTAACCGACACTGTCTGGGGGTATGATTTAGTTCGCTTGGCGAGAATGGGTATTTAAACGATTATCGATTCCCACCATCATTACCAGTTCTTCCGTTTTTGCGACGAGCTTTGCCCAGTGCCTTCGACCACGTCCTTTTTTTACACGACTTTCCAACTCCTTCAAAGAGCTTGTTCAACACTTCGGCCTTCTTGTCTTCACTGGCAGCAAGCCCTGGGCCCTTTTTCAGTGGGGCGGTGTTCCTAAACACACCCGAATTTGTTAGGTCGCTTAATAATTTCCATTCTTTCTGGTCATCCTTTAAATCCAGTTTAGAGTATGTATCTGATCATTTATGCCGTATGGCGTCGGGAGACGCCCTTTTGACTAGCTACGACAATTTTTTGTACTCCGGACGGGCTTCCGTCGATTCCACTTACTAACCCTCCTGTGGGCTTATTGCCTCAGTTTTACCAGCCTAGCCAGGACTGAAGTCAAAAATAGTCTGAACGTTTGCTTCGCATATGTCCTCGGGATCGTCCTTTGCGTGCGACTCCCAGAATTGCATCGGTCAACATTTCGTAACAAGCGTCAATAGGTTCCGTGTTAACATTTACCTTCTCCAGGGCAGTAACCGTAGCTGCCTTGTAAGTATAACATTTTGCTTTTGCATATACCAAACGCCTATGGGTCGACACTGGATTTTTCCCAACAGAGCGAACACTGTCGAGACGAGAACGGGCTTATGATCGCTTACAACGCAGAAAGAGGTAGCATCTGCAATATATGCCGAGACCAACATGGAAATTGATGTACACAGCCCGGTCTGAACGTCCGTTTTGTCTTCGATGCACAGAGATGAGCGTTAACTCTGTACGGTTATCTTACCACTTTTTGTGATGTCTCTCAGGACGAACTGTTGGTCCCCCTCCCCTGGAGGTCAGTAATCAAAGGATGTGGGAATATTTCGACCATCGCATTTATTGGTGATAACGCTATAAGCTGTGTGATTTTGGGCTCGGGGACATAATAGCGACTGTCAAAACAGCGACTATACAACAGCGACCTCATGATAGCGACTGGTTTAAAACAGCGACTGTCACAACAGCGACCTCATGATAGCGACTGTATCAAAAGAGCGATTGACATAACAGCGACTAATTCACCAGATAACTGGCAACATTAGTGTGTTACACCCATTTGTGTGTTACACCCAGTTGTGTGTTACACCTAATTGTGTGTTACACACAGTTGTGTGTTATACCCAGTAGTGTGTTACACCCAGTAGTGTGTTACACCCAGGGGCGCCGAGCGCCAACAAGGGCCCCAGGGTAGGACATCATTGCGGGCCCCTTAATAAACAATGAGTTGTGAAAAAATTTACATGGTCGGGGCGGCCGGGCCCCCTTACAGATGCGGGCCCCTTGGCAACGACCCCCTGCCCCCCTCTCTGCGTGCCTTGTTACACCCAGTTGTATGTTACACCTAGTTGCATGTTACACCCAGGTGACAGGGACAGTAGAACAAAAAATTCAGCCCACACAATAAAGTCCTATGACATGTTTTATAAATTTGTATATGTCAATGAGTTCATTTCATGTTATAGAATATAGATGGTTAAAAAATTGTTCATTTATTCAAAAGACTCTATTAGACTGTCCGACGTCGCCCGCGGTCTACTTCTAGAGTGTTTGATGTTTTACATTTATGTTGTTTTCTACCCACATTACTTGTTGTAATCTAAATAGCTAGACATCTTTTATATCACAACATCGAAGGGGATAGTCTTCAGTCTCTAAGCCCTTCACTATCTCCTACCAGTGAGTAGTGAGTGTATCTCACTCTGAAGTTGACAGAAAAGTCGCTATTATGACAGTCGCTATTATAATGAGGTCGCCATTTTGACAATCGCTGTTATGACAGTCGCCATTCTGATTACGTCGCTCATTTGAAGTCGTTGTTATGACAGTCGCTGCTTTGACAGTCGCTATCCATCCCGTGCAGCGCAAAAAATTTGTATATAATGCAGGCTTGGATCATATTTTTCGGCTTTCCTTAATGCTACTTTGTGCCGAGTGGGGACTTTTACAGTGTGCTGAGTGAAGACATTTGTATTGTGCCAAGTGGAGACGTTTACAGTGTGCTGAGTGAAGACATTTGTATTGTGCCGAGTGGAGACGTTTACAGTGTGCTGAGTGAAGACATTTGTACTGTGCCGAGTGGAGACGTTTACAGTGTGCTGAGTTGAGACGTTTGTATTGTGCCGAGTGGAGACGTTTACAGTGTGCTGAGTGAAGACGTTTGTATTGTGCCGAGTGGAGACGTTTACAGTGTGCCAAATGTATGAAGTTATATCTGTGATTGACTGTGAGATGAGTGAAGTCTTCAGTTCCCAGACACGAATGATTCCCAGCAGTCGCTGATGATTGTGGTGCCAAGTTTTACATTTTCTTTAATAATCTTGTACCACAATGAAACAGAATGTACCACAATGTCCCACAATGTACTATACAATGTAACAGAATATCCCACGATTTCAACAACGTTTCACAATGTAACAGAATGTACCACAATGTATCAGAATGTCCCACAATGTCTCAAAATGCACCACAATGTACCACATAATCCACAATGTACTACAATGTAACACAATATCCCCACGATTTCAACAACGTTTCATAATAAACATAAATATTGATACGGTGCAATGCGAAGACATACATAGCTGGTTTACGTGAATCGCCAAATGATTCTTGTCGTAAAACAGGTTTTATTGGCTTTTTTAAATGTGCATCCAGGCCCACCGACAGAAATTTCGGGCCCCTGGGCAGGGCTGTCACGCCCCCCCCCCATCGTGCTGATAATAATATTTTCAAACGTTGATTGGCCAGCTCTGTCTGGGCCCCTAAAACTCGCCGGGCCCCTGGGCATTCCCCCCATGCCCCTCAGCGGGTCTTTGTGTATCGATAGTTTGTTGCTATCGTTTGATTTACTGATTGCTTCGAAACGCTTCGAAAGGCAATATTGACAGGATTGTTTTAGTCTAGTTTACGCTGCTTAGTGTTAGCCATTTTTCATTGTTTGATCAAATGCTTTGCAATAAACATCAAAGTATAAATACAAAATATTATGTATTATGTAAAAATACAATTTTTACCCTGGCTTAATTTCGATATAGCCTATATTATAAGCTTTAAAGGCTGATCGTATAAATAGCTTTACATAGACTACAGCGCTTTGTAATTGACACATTAGAATAACTAGACCACTAGAAATTAACTAGGGCCTTAGCAGACTTTAGAAAAAAAGTGATGACAAAATACAAAGCTCATTGGAGTCGTTTCTAGAATGAGAAAACTGGTATCGTAATGAAAGCTGGTGGAATGTTTCGAATCAAACATGGCGGCGATAGGCTATGCCCACTGAATTCAGCCGCTTGGTACCATCTGATAGCAGACGCCGTCTCCATGTATTCAACCTCTTTGCCCCGGATGATAACCAGCGGTCAAGTAATGACGACCTCAGATTAAATGGCGTATATAAAGGCAGGGACAAAATGACTAAGGTTATAGAAGTAGAAAAAGACAAGGTGAAACAGAGCCGATGTCAACACCATATGTCAGAAATATGTTAGACCACAAGACATTCGACAAAATAAACAAGTCTTGTCGATGTGGAACAAGACGAAGCTAGTCATGGTTGGAAAACCACACTGACACTGCGAAGCCCTAGCTCAGGCAAAGAGCATCGTGCTGAATTCACAGTAGTAGAGGTTGAACTCACATGTCTTTGATGTTTCAAGACATCTCTCACACTAAGGTTGGTGAAAGTAAATAATAAAGAGTTGATAGCCCGGATGACGGTGAGCCAGAAGAATTATGGAACCTTGGGACTGTATCATTAAAGTTAAACCCCACAAAATGCCAAAGGTATTACGATGTACTAGCGTACCATTTGCATTGAAAGAGAAAGTCCAGAAAGAGCTAGAAACATTGGTAAACACAGGCGTACTAACACCTGTTGAAGAACCGACTGGGTTGGCCAAACAGCTATATTTGAAAAGGTAGATGGATTTTTGAGAATCTGCATTGACCCACAACCACTTAGTACGGCTCTCCGCAGGAAGCATTACAAGCTGCCAACACCGGAAGATGATTGCCAGAGTTTCAAGATGCAAAAATCTTCTCAAGATTGGATCTTATAGAAGCATTTGACCACATAAAATCTAAAATTGTGCTTTAACATTGAATTTTATTGTTTTTTACTTTTTCTGAAAGACTTGCACTCATTATATTTTAAATACAAATATGTTGTTGTTCTCAAAAGTATTGTATTGGTATCGATTTTATCAATACATTTTTACTTGAGTATTTTGTTGGTATTGGCAATACTTATTTTCATGAAGTATTGGTATTGACGATAAATTTAAGAGTATTGTTAAAAACCCTACCGGAAACTTGAGTTTCAAGTTCATAGTAGCAAAGATGCTTTGGGGTCTGTCCTCATGTAATAGCGTTTGCGTCAAGAATGCTGATCGAGGCAGAGACGGTGTGGGCACAGATTGAGAAAGAGATGCTCGCAGTGGTGTATGATCTATGGAAATTAGACCAATATGTGTATAGACGAGATATGATCAAATCCAATGACCACGGGCCGATGAAGAATAAAGTGGAGAAATTTTTAAACTAAACATCATTAAGACAACAAAAACTGCATTTAAGACCTAACGGATATGATTTTAAATTTGTATGGACAGAGGGGTCTAAAATAGAAATGGTCGACTATTTGTCAAGCGCCATAACAGGACTTACGCAGAACGACACAAATACGGAGAAGAAAGACAACATAGTTTTCAATATAAGACATACAAATTTTAAAAAATGGTACTTTGAAGGATAAATTATCTAGGAAACTAAAAATGCTAATTGAAAAATGATGATCCACAATCAAATACTAGCCTTCCGGCAGGAGTCTTACCGTATTTTTAACACAGAGACATGATTTCAGTTAGAGATGTCATTGTATGCAAAGGAAAGTAATTAATCATTCCAACCAGCCTCGGAAAAGTAATACAAATTAAATTACATGCTGCACATCTTGCCTACTACTGCATGATTAGGAGAGCAAGGGACACTGTGTTCTGGCCCTGAATGAAGCTCGAGATCAAACAAATGTCAGACATATGTGATGAATGTCAGAGGTTGAAACCCAGGATCAGTAAAGAAACATTGATATACAACATAGAAGGAGAACATTCTTGGGACAAAGTGGGGTCTGAAATCATGGAACTGAAGGGTCAAAGATATTTAGTCACAGTCTATCAAATTTTATAGAGGTAGACAGTTTGAAAACTGCGACATCAACTGAGATAATTAGAAAAAAAAAATCTCATTTTGCTACATATGGGATACCAAAAACAATTGTATCGGACTCGGGGTCACAATACATGTCGCTACAGTTTCAGCAGTGAGAAGCAGCAGTGAAAATAGTGAGGCAGATGATGATCAAGACTATTACAAGAAAAGAAGACATTTTTGGAGGATTATTAGAATTGCGAAACACACCGAAACAAGACTCGGGATTTAGACTTACACAGGTAGTATTTGGGAATAAAGTCAGAAATATGATACCCGCAATCAAACGGGAGAAAAAACATAAAAATATTCAACGTAGAAAGAAATCATAAAAAGAGGTTGGAAAGGAATAATAATCAGACGGCCGGAGATTTGCCGACAATTCAGCAGGGTTTAGAGGTATACTACCAAAACCCAGAGAAGCCGGGTTGGAAAGCTAGAAGAGTCATGAAATTCTATGGAGGAAGACTATACAGGGTGCAAGGTGAGGGCGGTTGTGGGTACATACGAAAATGAGTCCATCTACGACCCAGGGCTACCCCAATAAGGAAAGACGACGATTGGTTGCCTGATTTAATGACTGGCGCAAACACATCGGGCGATGGACCAGAAAGACCATCAGCTCACTTCAATCGACAGAACGTATGGCACACCGAAGAACGTCAAAGTCGCCTGCGATGGTCAGCGAATCCATAAAGCCAATGGGAAAAGAAAGAAGGCCGGAATGGCTGAATACACCTTTCTCACATGTATTCCTGCGCAATGACCCCCCCCCCTCTCGGCGTGCCCGTGTCCATGACCTGAAAAGTAAGTTACATTTCGTTTGTAAATTTTACACTAAAATTGTTATTTGAAGTTTTTATAATTGACGATTAGGGTTACCAGTTTAGGGATAGATAGAGTGAGTTAACGTAAGTTTATTTGATTTGTTATAATTTAAAAGGTATAAAGCTCAGTCCTCGGCAAACGTTGAGAATTAGACCTATCTTAAATCACATAAGTCATAATTTTCTAGCTGGACATATTCCTAACCTTGGCACTTATTAACGGTAACAACAACATTAATTAACTTTACTTAATTTTACATTACCATAATCTTAACCGAAACCCTAGTACAAACACTCATGTACATTATATTATTTAACCATGATTGTTAAAACAGTATATTTTTGGTTAGCATATATTGTGCGATAGATAGTAATTAAAAATCGGTAGTAAAAGGTTTGAAACTACTAACTCATTATGATGAGGTGACGGTCAATGTGTTATTTTTCTTAAATAACCAATATACAGTTACAGACCTTAGCTCTACATTAGGAAATGTAGTCGAACTATCAGCGAGATGCTATAGAAGCCAGAGAAAGAATCACGAACTTCATAATTTACAGGTAAAAAGGAAAATATATGATATTATAATAAAATATGTTACATATTTAATATTTTTTAAAGTGAAAATATCTGGTGATTTTTGGTGCGAGAATGGAATTTATATCTATACAGCCAGATACAAATTTCGAAAAATGACAAATTAACAAAAAACACAGCCTTTTGATTGAGGGAAGTCGGACTACTATGAGTCATATTCAAAATGTTAACTTTTATACATTGGTATACAATTGTACTTTTTTTTACTGAGTTGAAGTTGTTTGCATTAAACAAATGTTTGACTGTTTACAGACAGTCCATTAAAATATTACGATTAAAATGGCTGATATTATTTTTTTAACCATTCTACTTGGGTGGACTTTCGCACATCGGACGACCTAATAAGAAAGGCTATTATACGTTTGGAACTAAACATACATGATATATTTCAACTGATTCGTAATTGCTATCCATTTCTCTTTCTAAAATGTTCCAATTTTTGTGTTAAAGCAATCATTTTCTGTTTTAAAAAAAATATTTTCAAACATCACCTTTTCAGTGTTTTTTTTTTACCGATATCTCGTGCAATCTATTTATAGATAATGACCCTGTATTAGTACGCCAAGTAAACCAAATTTACATAATCATTAAAACGTTAATTAATCTTTTCGATTTATTTTAACACGGTTGAATTATTTAATTATAAATTAATCTAAATTTCACTTAAAAAGTTTATAATTTAAAAAAAGCCTCTGCATTTACAATTAAACACAGTTACGTAGAAAAGTATACAGAAATGGGCCCCCTTATTTGGCAAATTGCTTTAAAATTTTTCCAATAGGGGTTCTAAAAGTTATGGGGCCCCCAAAGAAGAATAAAAGTTACAAAAATAATTACAAATAATATATTGTAAAAAAACTATACCCCTTTTCAAAAAAGGCCCAGGCTTGAACAAAGGAAGCCATGATAGTGTGACTCTCAAAAACTATACAGAAATGGGTCTCCTCTTTTGGCAAAGTGCCTTTAAATTTTTCCAATAAGGGTTCTAAAAGTTATGGGGCCCCAAAGTGGCAAAAAGGTTAGAAAATAGACTACATAGGATATATAGTAAAAAAAACTATGCCCCATTTTAAAATGAGCCCAAGTTATGGGGCCCCAAAGTGGCAAAAAGGTTAGAAAATAGACTACATTGGATATATAGTAAAAAAACTATGCCCCATTTTAAAATGAGCCCAAGCATGAAAAAGGGAGCCCATTATAATGTGACTCAGAAACTATACAGAAATGGGACCCCCCAAGACTTCCACAATGAGGAATGGAGCATATTTCGAATTTCCCTGCCCTGTAGTCGCCTAAAACTGTTATGTTTGTAAAATACGTCCAATTGATTCAAAATTTGATGAGTTTTAACAATAGAGTAACGAAAAAGCAATAACTACTCAATATAATTTAACGTGAAAGCATTTTAGAACTGCAACAATAAGCTAAGTCAAGTTATTGTTATTCTGACTTTGAATTTTATTTTAAATTTTCATTTCCTGGTCTTGAAAGTTGCAAATCTGTCAATTACTCCATCAACATCAATATTTTTCACAACATCATTTTCAACAGAAAATAGAGCAAGATAACACAGTGGATGGCAGGTAATTTTTTTTAATCAGTTTTAGTTTTCAAAAGCTCCTCTCACATGAAGCTACAGACACACAAATATTGATAAATAATTGCAGACATAGTCTGAGTGTTGGCAGAGATTCTATGACGTCCCATTCAGCTATGAATTTCAAACATCAAGTTGTTAAATGGTGTAAGGACTATTGTGATTCCTTTCCATGAACAGGTCGTTGTCTTAAGTATGAGAAAGGTTTATGCTTGTGGTCTGATGACTATATGTATATTTCACAGCTCACGTTTAGTCTCCGCCAATAAAGTCAAACAATACCGTTTCTTTGCTGATATAACATGCAGATATTGATGCCAGTTGTTCTCAAATACATTACTTCAGCTTACGTCCTACTCTCGCACTCTCTCTTCCTCTTCTCTCTCTCTAACCTACTAAATCGTACAGCTTATATACTCTAAACGATTGGCTTTGCATCAGTGATTTACTAGCCATAAATACTGCTAACCCAACTAACTCTACCCTTGGGACAATTTATATGACAGTTCTGATAGATGGGAAAGAGATTGACACGTTAACTGTGGACCTATAAAACTTTCTAGCTTAACATCCCCCCCCCACAACCGTGTAAATTCCACCGTAACGGCCTTTCTAAATAAATGTAACCTCGCCTACAATTTACTGACGGGTCTATTGAAACCAAACCTACCCACACGTGCTTAAGTCCTTTTTCTACAGGTATTTGAATCCCCTGAGTCCCACCTATTGCCCTCTATAAATCAATGCCCTCTACCGGTGATCTGAGACGGTCGTCTGTTGCTTAAATGATTCCACTACCTGGTCACTATGACGCCCACTTCCCTAGCTGACCGCCGATTTTGTTACTAAAACTTTTAAAAAAATTGTGCTAAAAAACCTACTTCGTAACACAAGTACTGACCACTCTTTGGCCTTCTTATCTCTTTTAAAAGCTCAACTTCGAATAACTCATCAAAGAAAAAAGAGAGTGTCGAGGAGTTAAGATTGATTTAAATATTCATTAATTGATTTAGTTTGTGCATGTGTGTTAATCACACTTTTTAAGTAACTCTAGAGAGTATTAATTTTTATATTGTTATGTGACGTAGTTTTTTCTAGTTGACGTCATTTAAGTTTTTGCTTAGAAACAAGCTTTGTAGATTGAGTAAGTTACTTTTTGGATTATGAACATATAAGACATATTTTTATTAACTCTAGAAGAAGTTAATATATTTGCTTTCACATAGCAAGTCATATATATTATTTGATCTTTCTAAGACGTGCCAAGACATTTATAAATTCATTTTGAGTTTCACTTTCAGGTGATAGATAAGATACGGAAGCTTTTATTGTCCATGTATACTGTTCTCTTTAATCTCATTTGGTGCTCTAATAACACTAAGTATCTCAAGAATTGTATTCATTTACCTAAGTTGCAGACGCTCTGCATGGTGGCATCATGTGTTACTGCTCTGCATGGTGGCAATTTGTGCTATCATTTAGTTTTGTTTAAATTCATTAGCCCTTACATAAATGGTAATAAAACATGTCTTCTAATTCGTAGTGGATTTTATTTTTAAGACTGTGGTGTAAGGGAAAATATTGAACCTTCAAAAACACTGATGCCCAGCACTCAAAAGGCTTGACCAAAATTATTTAAACCAAATTTATGTTAGGGGGATAGCTACTCGTAGGGCCCCTAGGGCCGTTTATCTTGTACCGCTACGTATAAGGTTTAGAACGGGGCCCTGAAAATGACATACTTATTAATATAGCTTATATAGTAAAAAAAACGGTACCCATTCCACCACCACCACTTCTCCATTTCACACTCACCTCCCAAAGGGCGGGCTAGCTGACCACGAGAGATTAGCGAAGACAATTTTACTAGTATGGATGAAAGGTGATAGAGATGGCATTCGTCCAATAGGCTCATACTTCATACTGAGGTGGTCGTAACAGAGAGGCCAATGAAGGTGAAACTGATGGGAAGCTAATATAATAGGTTTGTTTGATTTTGGTCATGCCCTCTGAGGGCTGGGCATCAGCGTTTCTGAAAACAACATTTTTTCTAATATAGCCTATATAATAATTATGTAATTTTCAGGGCCTTAAACATAAAGAATAAAGAAATAAAAGATCCAAGAATCTTTAATGACATCTATCCAACTAACATAAAATTGGATTCATTAATTACTGTCATGCCTATTAAGGGCTGGGCATCAGCGTCTCTGAAGGCACTGTTTTTTCTTAAATTGCCTATAATAATAAGTATGTCATTTTCAGGGCCCAATTATACACCTTATACGTAGCGGTACAAGATAAACGGCCTTAGGGGCCACAATAGTATCTTTCTCCCTAACATAAATTTGGTTTAAAACATTTTAGTCATGCCTTTTGAGTGCTGGGCATCAGTGTTTTTGAAGATACCGTTTTTTACTATATAAGCTATATTAATAAGTATGTCATTTTCAGGGCCCCGTTCTAAACCTTATACGTAGCGGTACAAGATAAAAGGCTCTAGGGGCCCCCAAGAGTAGATATCCCCCTAACATACATTTGATTTAAATAAGTTTGGTCATGCCTTTTGAGTGCTAGGGATCAGTGTTTTTGAAGGTACCGTTTTTTTACTATATTTCCTATGTAATTTATTTTTTAAGTTTCATTCTTCTTTGGGGCCTCATAACTCTTACAATCCTTATTGGAAAAATTAAAAATCACTTGGGCTCTTTTTGAAATGGGGTATAGTTTTTTACTATATATTATGTGTAATTATTTTTCTAACTTTTATTATTATTTGGGGCCCCTTAACTTTTAGAACCCTTATTGGAAAAATTTAAAAGCACTTTCCCAAAAGAGGGGGCCCATTTCTGTATAGTTTCTGAGAGTTACAGTATAATGGGCCCCCTTTTTCATGCATGGGCCTCTTTTAAATGGGGTATAGTTTTTTTTACAATATATTATTTGTAATTATTTTTGTAACTTTTTTATTTTTTTGGGGACCCATAACTTTTACAATCCTTATTGGTAAAATTAAAAGGCACTTTGTCCAAAAGAGGGGGCCCATTTATGTATAGTTTCTGAGAGTCACACTATCATGGCTCCCCTTGTTCAAGCCTAGGCCCTTTTTGAAATGGGGTATAGTTTTTTACAATATATCCTATGTAGTTTATTTTCTAACCTTTCTGCCACTTTGGGGCCCCATAACTTTTAGAACCCTTAT
This sequence comes from Bulinus truncatus, assembly GCA_021962125.1. NCBI lineage: Eukaryota > Metazoa > Mollusca > Gastropoda > Planorbidae > Bulinus > Bulinus truncatus. The sequence continues at coordinate 3,237,608 of JAGDYQ010000038.1, read as the reverse complement.
TGGAAAAATTAAAACGCACTTTGCCAAAAAAGGAGGTTCATTTTTGTATAGTTTCTGAGAGTCACACTGTCATGGCTCCCCTTGTTCAAGCCTGGGCCTTTTTTGAAATGGGGTATAGTTTTTTTACAATATATCATCTGTAATTTATTCTCTAACTTTTATTCTTCTATGGGGCCCCTTAACTCTTACAATCCTTATTGGAAAAATTAAAAGGCACTTTGCCAAAAGAGGGTCCATTGATTTATAGTTTTTTTCAGTTTAACGCTGTCCTGTTATTTTCTGAATGTAAGGCATCTTACATAAAAGAACAGTTGTATTTTTATAACACTCTTTATAATAATTTAAAATAAATCGATAAATTGAATGTATGTTTTCATACATTGTTTAATTTATTCATTTTGCGTATTAATGTTGAGTTAATTAGCAAAAAGTAGATCGTTATTTCAAATGCTTTATTGAGTTTAAATTTTGCATAATAAAATAATATTTCCTTATAGTTTTATTTATTTAGTTTGTTTATATTTTTTTCCGTAAGTGTAAGTACAAGTTTGAGTTAAAAAAAAAATGTAAAATTATTTAACTTAAATATCTTTTATTCCAGCTAAAAATACTATTTTTTTTATAAAACTCCATAGCAACGGGAGGGGGGGTGGTCTTCTTAAAAAAAATTATTTCTCGCTAAATACTCAATTTATTGTAGCGAAAACAACTGATTACTACGCAAAAATGAAAATTCTTTTAATAATAGTTTAAAAAAATTTCCTTTAAAAACATTTTATACTTCGATTTTAGCTCTAAATGGCTCTGTCCCCTCATCCTCTGGTCTTCCCCCATTGTGATAATGTATGTACTTTGATAAAAAATTCAAAATTATTTTAACAAACTAAAACTATTATAAATGAATAGATCGTGCTGAGTACATTCAACAACACCTCATTGAATACTACGCCAAAATGAACATACATAAGGTAATAATAGTAAAAAAAAAATACTTTTTAAAAATTTTTACATATCAACTACATGCTTTCGCAAAATGCATTTTGATTGGTTCATCTCAAACGCATTTTGATTGGCTGAAATGCGAATAGCCAAACCGTTTCAGATGATATGATTCTGCGAATCTCAAGTGCAAGATATACATTATCATACACAGTAACTTAAAAGATATATATACAGTAGATAAATTACACTTAAATGACTGCAAACCGTGGTCCGATGATTAGTTTATTTTTATATGAGTAAATAGACTAGGCCTACTCATTTTGTGGAACGCAGTGGCTCCGGCACCAGCCAAAACCATTATTCTCGGGTATAAGGAACATGGCATATATAAATTTATTTATTTTTTTCAGGATTAGCATTAGGGTTAGGGTGTGGAGCAATATTATCTATGGCTTTTATTATGTTAATCAAAATAACTAGGATAAATATATCCTTTTTTTATTTCAGACTTAGGGTGTTGTCTTTAAAGTTATATGAAGTTGAAGATGTATTAAAAATTAAGAAATTTTTTTTAATAGATATTTAATTTGTTTTTATATATTGTCCAATGTCCTATTTGAATATTTCAGTTGATTGATTTTTTTGGTTAAAAGGAAATATTTATTTTAATTTTTTACATGATTATTTTCTATTTTACTTTTCTGAACTATTATATAGTCATGCTGACATCTTAATAATCTAAATGATCTTTTCATTTACAGGTTTTGATTACAAAAAAAATTTGAAATGATAACAAAACTTCATTCAATTGTGATATCCATTATGGTTCTTGCTACAACTTTAGAACCTGATTTGCCAAGGCGTGCAAGGCAATTTCAAGCAGATTTAAAAGGTGAGATGACGATTTTGAAAATGCTAAAAAAAACTTTCATTTAAAAAAAAACCCTGGTCTTTTTATATTTATAAAGTCAAAATTATGAAATCCAAAGCTGAATAATTGTTTATGGAGCATTTCCTTCTACTCCATCTTTAAGTTACTGAAAAGAATGTAATTTAGTTTTATTACTACTGGACTGACATTTTTATTAGCAATCTATTATTCAGTTTTTAGATGCTTTATTTAAATGGACAAAGCTGCTTCAGAATTTTTTTTTTTATTGCACCATATGTAAGAAATACTTCTTTTTGATACTCCTATTACTCCTATTTTTTGTCTAACTCAATTACAATTAACAATGTATGAAAATATGTGTTAATGATAATAACCATGTATTTGTCATTAAATTTCACATTCACACTCTATTACACATGCACATTACATTTCAAAATCGCAGTGGCTAGGGTTCTGACTAGTCAGAACCCCTATTATTTTTTTCCAGGCACCAGCCATATATGTGCGCATGAGTGACTTTATTTTTTTTTCCGTTTCCCAGATCAGGATTTTCACGCTAATTGATATCTACTAACCACCATTTTTTTTTATTGTTATTGAAGCAAAAGAAAGTTAAAATTGATTTAAAGCAGTTTTTTTTTTAATTTAATGTTGCCTATGGGCTATTAAGTGATTAGTTATAGTCAGAAGCATGGGCTTAATAAATAATAAAATCTGTAATGGACTTGTTTTTTAAATATTGACTTCTTACAACTTTTTTAAAGAAATATTAATAAATGTAGTATCTTTCTAGCAACAACTAGTTCTTTTCAATATTGAGTTCATAATAATTTAAAATTCAATTTGGAGCACCTATTTAAATCTATCTCTTGAAGTACTTAAGTACATGTAATTTTCCCACATGCTATTTTTTTGGGGCTTATTTGCAGGAAACATCTTAATTTTTTTCTCCTATTCGCTAATAAAAGTGACAAAATTATATACATCTTTAGTTCAGTTCAAGTCATGCAGAATAATAATTTTTTTTATATGTTACCAATACTCTAGAACTGGGAAATAAATATTAAAAAGTAAAAAGTTACACTTGCAGGGAGTTCACTGAAAAAGAATAAAAGGCCAGGGAAAAAATAAAGTATCTTCTTTATTTGTCATCAATTTTCAGATCAACAAGAAACCAATGGTACAATGGTAACGACAAAATAAATACATTGAAATACATTAAGTTTCTCCACGATTTAAGATTCTGTCCACGCACATAATTCTTTTCATGCAATGACCAAAAATTAAGTAATTAAAAGCCATGCAAATTATTAAAGAATTAAAACGATCGCAGAGAATTAAAAGGATCGTCGACTTTAGTCATGGTTAGTAGATATCAATAAGTGCGAAAATCCTGACCCCGGAAACGAAAAAAAAATAATAGTCGCTCATGCGCACATATATGGCTGGTGCCTGGAAAAAAATAATACGGGTTCTGACTAGTCAGAACCTTAGCCACTGCGTTTCAAAATATGAACTATATTACTTGCTAATTTGGTAATAAGACTTTACTATTCATAATTATTACTATTAAAGTTTAATGTTATCTGTCATAAAAAATATACAGACAAAGGAACTTATTTTACAACCTGACCCCACGGTAAAATTATAATTAATGAGAAATATGTAACTGTTCATAATTTTGGATAATTTTCTTGAACTGTGGAACCATTTTACTGGTTGTGATTGTCATGACTGCATTTAAATTGCAGTCAGTCAACATCGATTTTGTTCTTACGACTTATTTATTTTTATACAAGAAAATGATTGCTCACCAATGTATGTCACTATGTGGAATCAAATAGTGACAAAAACTTAGCACCAAAGTGTTTTAACAGTAATGGTGATATTTTTTAGTCAATGGTATAGGACTTTTTAATTAGTGATTCACATTATGTTTTGTGGTGAATGCAATATTATTAAGCAGCTGACATTGTGTCAAACATTCTTATAACTTTTACATATAGTGATTTGTTTAGAAAGAGTGTTGAAATTTAAAAAAAAAAATACAAAAAATAATAAATGCCATTAATAAAAAACACAATTTGAAATATAATATTTGTGTTTTTCAAATCGAAAACAAAATGTAATGCTGGACAACACACTGCTCCTCTCCACTCCTTCACAACAATGATTTTTAAATTTCATTTCTATTATTTCATATAAATTATAAACACTTCATTCATCTGCATAGGGTCTGGCCCTCCTGTCAAATTTAAGAACTTGTGGCCAGCGGTCACCCATTGTCTAAAGCAATAAAGTTACATTTTTTGAAAATTCCACTTTATGGGTACCAAAATGAAAGTGCATCTATGATATGAAAAATTTAGGTATATTCAGCTATGTCATGATGTTCTAGGAATATTTATTTAACACAACAAGTCACCACAATCTAGCCATTAATATCCCTTATTTCCCCTTCTTTCCACTAAACAATGTTTTACCTATGTGCATTACCATGAGAAAACCCACTCTATTAATCACCATATGAATTTTTAAAAAGTTCCCTTAGCCCTAATAGGCCATTGGGGCAGATGAAGAGTAGAATTCATATAACTTTCTATAACTTAGCCTCATGAAGGGATTGTGTGGTTAGCACAAGTCCAGCCACCTTTACTTCAAATTAAGTTAGGTACCCATTTAAAGCTGGGAGGACATGTAGGGTGACTTTTTACCCGATTACACCTGGAAGAAATTCTATAGTTCTTTCCGAGGATCAAACCAAGAACTCTCAGGTTGACAGACAAGTTTCTACACCACTCAGCCATCTGTCCTCTGTGCTATAATAACCTTGTATTCATGGTAAATCCTGGCCTGACAAAAGCAAACTCCTCAGTGTTAAATAAGCTAGCTTAGAAGAAGCAAAGAGAAATAGCTTGTCTCAGATGTCAGCTTGTGATTTGTTGTGCAGTGATATGATGTACTCAATAACTTTATTAAGAATCATTTGTTAATGGGTTTGTGATAATTTTTAAAAATCTTTGTTATTACCATCAAATGTATATGATCTAATTCCACAGAAAAAACTATTGAGGATGTTGCCATCCTAGAAGGTGGTTATATAGCTGTAGCTGATCAAACTGGGGCAGTTTCATTAGGTATACTGACAGACAAGTTTGAAGTAAAACAATCATGTGTAAGTAGGTGCTAAACACATTTTATTGATAGTCTTCATCTAGGCCAGATCTATATAGATCTTTATCTTTAATGTATTTGAAGACAGACAGTTGTGAACAAATTTCTTTTATGAATAACTGTATTTGTTTTTTAAAAATTCCCCTGACCTGCTTTTTCCTTCTTTTTTTTTCTATTCTTGCCTTGAATTTTTCTTAAAACATATTTCTGAAGTATAGTAGTAACAAACATTAGCTAGTTGGTGTCTTTACACACACACCATTTTGCACTCTTTGTCTACTGTGGCCCTCACATCGCTTTCCATCCACTTACCCTACCACACTGCTGTTTCTGCTCTTTTACCAGTCTTTCTAAGCTTTTGGTAATAGCATTCCATTCCACTGTAGCAATTCCCCAACAGTGCTGAGATTTAAACTTATACAAGAGGATAAATATTGTGACCTTTAGCAAACATTTGTAGTATTTTAACATTGTTACCTGGAAATGGCACATTTTTTTAAATTTACTTAAAATTTACTTGTCTTTTCAACTTTTACCATTTATTTAATTGCGATGTTCTTTGTCTAGTTGCTGTTAAATTTAGTGAAAATGAAATAGCGTTTGCTGTTTCAGGCACAGTGGCACTTTCTTGGTGGATTTTGATTATCATTTATTCAAAATATGTGCAAGTTATCTTTACAACTTTTTCAGCTTTTCAACTATTTTTACCTTAGATTAGTGTTTTATGATAGCCAAAATGAGCTATTTTATCATCTAAGCCAAGATAAAACTCTGAAAATGCAATAATCAAGCCATCTGATATATTACAAGTATATGCTAGAAATAATGTTTTTCCTCTTACAGAATTTTATTGCTGAGAAATCAGTTTGTCAAGAAAATGTATGCTTAAAGATAGAATTTCAGATAACCGAAGGTAGGTATACACGTGCGATAAATTATTACATGTATTAATAAATGCTTTTGTATTTAATTTCTTGTTTTTAATGAGTTAATTATATGTTTTCAATACATTTTTCTTTTAATTTTTCATTTCATTTAACAGAAACAGATGGCAGAATAAAAGCCAGATTAATTTGTCTTTGTGCCTCTGGTAGAATATTTATTTTTAATGACATTATTCTTATATTTTATTAATTAAGAAAATATTTTGCAGTCCATTTACATTCATTTGTGTAATAATGGCTTTTTTTCTGGCAATACAATTATTGTCTTGACTGTCTTATCTGTTATAATTGTTAAAAAAGAGATCAGTTTATTGTTATGGTCTTAGGTAAGGAAAGAAAGGTGACACAGACAATTTTTTTAGTATATTTGGTATTACAAGTAAAGATGTCGTAAGAGCCCTTCCAAAAGGGCCTTTAGAGCTCTCCTGTCACTAGTAGTCACTGCATACTGGGGATTGTCTGGCTAGCTCAATGCCAGATGGCTTTTACATTACCCAGCCAATTTTCTTTTAATATCTGTTGATCTATTTATAGATCTGGATTTAAGTATGGTGAAAATGGAAAGGCTGGAATCTATACATGTGCAAGCAAATGACTCTGCTAGTAATGAGCATTCCATTATAACTGTGGTGAGGATTTTTTTGTTGTTGATATCCTGTTCATGTGACTCTGGTTGTTAGATTTTATTATGAGATTTTCCATTACCATTTAACTGAATATTCTGAAAAGTAAATACACACACAAGTATAATTATTTTAATTTTAATGCAATCTCATCATGTGCATGACATATATGGTACAGAAGGAGCTCCAAGAATATATTGGATATATAGTTCAGAAAGAGTTATCTATTTTTTGGAATTTAGAGGGTGGTATTTATTGTAGCTGTTGATTTCATTTGTCATTTTAGGGAAACATTTTTCAAACCTACATGTTATTTTTCATTATCTATTCATTCATTATTTTATTATACACCCATTCATTTATATCATTTTCTTTTCATTTATTTATATTATTTTCTATCCATTCATTTATACCATTATCTATCCATTCATTTATTTCATCTATCCATTTATTTATATCTTTTATGCAGTACAGTTACAGTTTTTATTGAACTTTCATAATAATGCTCAACTTATATGTGATTCTTTTTTTTTCCCAGGATGATATTTATTTAGCCACATATTGTTTGGATGAGTAAGTAATTTTCAATAAAATGATATATATTTGATATATATATATATTTATTCTTTACTATTTGCTAAGTCGATTAGAAGTTATATTTCGATAAAAAACATCAAGTTTTATAAAATTGTGTCTTAAAATAATCTTTCATGAATCTTTGATATGCTGTTGTTAATAAAACCAAATACAAAGAAATAAAGTAAGGCAAAAAAATATTTACTTTTTCACTTTGAATCATTTAATAAGTTAAAATTAACTGAAACATGATATTCATTAATGTATTTATTAATTAAAGATTTAACCTCTCAAAAACTGCAGTCACATCATGCAAATTCCTTCCATGTTGGTACTTGGTGATGAATTGTAGCCTATTGGCCATATTTCAACAATTTAAAGTAAGACTGCTTGTGACTACTTGTGATGTAATTTTTTAAGAGGCTATACAAGAAAAATAAATATTTCTAAAAAAATTTTTAATTCTTTTTTCCTTTGTTGATTACAGAGTTTTTGAGAAAAATGCTATGGTATATTTATGTAAATATGCTGAGACATCACTCGAGGAAAGGTGAGTGAAACATGTTACCCATTTGTGTGTTCCTTATTTATTATCTAGTCCAGCTTATAAAAAGCAATTTTTCAACGGTTAAGCTTAAATAAAGCCTAAAATTTCAGTAACTAACTTTAAACATCTTTGTATATTTTAGTGATACATTTTTTTTAATATCTCTGTATATTTCCTTTTGAAATACAATTCTGAAAAATATGTGTTTTTTTTTATATTTGTAAAATACAACTAATTCTCAGAAATTTATCTGACATTGAACAGGATGCTTTATTGTTTAAAGTTATTTACATTTCTTTTTGTTATTATGACTACTTTAAGAAGTTTTATGGATCTTTCTATACTTTACTGTTTATTTTGTGCTCTACGGCTATGCCAGTGCCAATCCATTGCAGCCTGTTTTATTTTCAGGTTGAAGTATCTGGTGTCAAAAAGAAGATTTGATGAAGCAGAGAAGTGGGCAAAACAGCATGGGTTGGATTTCGTTGTAAGACTAATTCTTAAAAATATATTTTGTTAAAACATTTTAAAAAAATTAAATTATCCTTAGAAAAGTTGAGAAATTACTATTCTGGTCAGTGCTCTTTTTGTTTTAAAATTGGTTGTAAATTTTGAACTTATGATGAAGTGTTGAGTGTTTGATGTGTTTTTTTTTAAGTAATGCAGTAATTTTCTCATAGTATAAAGAATGGAATACTAAATACATGTATTAAGCATGATTATTCAAACACATATTTTTAAAATTTATAGTTGGACCCCTTATATGTCAAGCAAAGATTGATGGAATCAAAGGGAACTTTTGAGGAAACACGTCAACATATTGCTAAATGTAAAACTCAGGTAACTGCAACTTTGACAAACTGAAATCTGCTTAGTTAATTTATTATTCGATTGATTGTTATTCAATAAAATATGTTTTCTATAGTGCATATTATAATTCACAACACAGATATACATTTAGGTCTCATTTAATGAGAGGGATACTGTCCACCAAAATACTGCACAAAAAATATAAATAAGTCTATTTTCCTTATAAAGTAGGTACCATAATTTTGTGAAATTACATTATCAAGAAAACAACTTCGTCTTATAATCTGTACAATATGGACAAGGGTGACTTCAGTTTTTACAATAATATAACACACATTTTTGTAGTGTAGTTGTTAGCCAGATAGGTATATCCCTATATGGGCTCAGCTATTCCAGTTGCATTTATCTCCTAGAATTTTTCTTATGGGGGACACAGGCTATCATCTTATTTGTACCTCTTTTGCAGTGGCATGTCTGGTTTTTATGGGGATACACTATAAAATTGTACATGTGTTCTAGAATATTAGTGAGCTATTTCCATTTTGTTTATCAGGTTTTCCTTTGGAAATTTTTATAATTTTTGCTACAATGTCCTTGGTCGTGTGGTAAAATGCTCGATGTCAACTTGAGGGTCCCTGGCTCATACTCTGGTGAGGGCTAATGGATATCTCATGTCATAGATAAAGTCCCCGCTAAATCTCTTGTGGTGCCTCCATGGCCATAACACTATCAGCTATGGTGGGGATGAAAAAAGAACAGCATTTAAACTGTCCTATTAATGGTATATGGGATCTAAGAGTTCTTATCATCCTTACAGGGACTACACACACGCCATTGCACTGATGGCTATTATGTTGTGCGCTATAGAAATACCTGCATCTTATTTGTTGTGGCATGGGGTTTGAGCTTAACTTATTTACTGTGCTATTTTCATTGTGTTTTATCAGGCTTTCCATGGTAAAATGTTTACCAGGGAAATGCATGAAAAAACCTTTCCATCCTTATTTCTCATTTTCTACACCTTGGAAAATGTATGTCCAATGTTAAAAATACATATGATGAAAACTACATTTCAAATAGCTTAATTTATAAGATGCAAAACTTTTTATTTCTTTCAAAATTTTGTATTTTTTTTTCAGCTTCTAAAAAATCAATCCAGAGAGGCAGCCACAATGAAAGTTCTTTCCCTTGTGAGTGAAGAGATATTTTTATCAACATTGAAAAGTTCAGATATGGAAAAAAAAAACCACACACACATAGCTAACTTCAAAATATTGTCCACCTTTTACAAAAATTCAGCAACTATGATAAACTTCTACATTTTTTTCCCAGATCAATACAATGGAACAGAGACTTGAAGCTCATGTTTGTGCAAATGGAGAAAACCAGTTTTGGTAATCACAGTTTTAAATTGTGTTTTATTAATCTATAAGCAAATAAACTTATACGTAGCATTCATCTACAAAAGTAATCATAAAACTTGGCATTTATTTTACCTGATTGTATTTATATTATTAGGTATAGTGTTTTAAAAAAAAACAACATACAGAAAACTTTTTGATGCTTAACTTTCCATTTTGAATAAAATAGTGAGAATTAAGTAATTTAAGATATTTGTATGGTAACACAGATATATTTTTGTAATTAAACAAAAGTAACTCTCTACTTTTCCTTAGTCCTCAAGTTTGGGAAACATACAGAGATGAAGCCCCACTGCAGTTATTTGACCAACTCTTAAATGATGAAACAGAAAAGGCATTTATTTTTAGGGAATGTTTTAAGGTTAGTTAAACCACTCTTTATTTTTCTATAACCTCAGCATATGAAGGGATTGTGTGGTTAGCACAACGCCCAGCCACCTTCACTTCCCCAACTTAAGTCAGGTACCCATTCAAATCTGGGTGGACTTGTGGGACGACTTTGCACCAAATAACACGTGGAAAAATTCCATGGTTCTCAATAAGGATCGGACCCATGACCTCAGGTCGACAGTCGAGTATCTACACCACTCGGTCATTTATATCTGGAATCTTTGGTAGTTAACTTAGTTTACTTTTCTGTTTTGTTCTATATTGTGAAGTCAAAATCTAAACTGGCGAGAGTTTTTTTTTTTTTACAAAATTGCTCAATCTTCAAAAATGTGTTACTTCTAGAATATAAAAGGTACATTGTATATACCTGTATTTTCATGCTGCCAAAATTTTTTTCTCTAGGATGAATTGATTCAGGAACTCAAGCCAGGAATGATAAAGTTAATTCTGGACAACATACCTGGCCATATTCCACATAGCCTCACTGGTGACTGGTTGTGTCAGATGGTCATACCATTTATCATCACAAAAGACCCAAGTAGTGTGGTAAGAATCAAAAAGTCTTAAAATTGTGTATTATTCTTTATTTCGTTGAAACATTAGTTATAATGTGTATTAATGAATATGTAATTTTTTTTTTAGAAAACTTGGCCAGTAGATGCTATAAATTTCTGCCAGTTCGTTCATGAAAAATTAGAAATGGCTGTCCATTGTCATATAGATCAATTTGATCTCACCAAATTGTCTAGTGTGAAGGTAACTATTTCTTATACCAGAAATACACAACTTGTTTGTTCCAACTGGAAGATGAAATATCACTTTAGTCAAAAGCTTGCCAGTTCAACCTGCTGATTTTCATTAATTTTTTTAATGAATGGCATTCTTTTTTTGTTTAATTGCATTTTAAGGCTGAATCTGTCATCAGTGAGAAAACATTACATTGTCAATAACCTTTTAATTTTTATTTTGTATTACTAGGGAGTATTTTTTTATTAAGCTGTATAATTTATATAAATATAGTAATAAGTTTTAAAGAAAATCTTAAAGAAATTCCATGATAATGACTCTTTTTCATTCCATGTCTAGAGCAAATTCAGTTGTGCTTCAGCCATGTCACCATTACGTGATCTGATTAAACTACTTGATTGGCTGAATGGCTTAAGGAAAAGTACAATTATCAAATCACTCTTCAGGCCCTTATAAAGGTTATCCCAATTTTTGTTAATTCTTTGAAGCAGAGAAAATTATTACTTTTTAGATAATACATTTCTGTGGTGGGGGTTTTTTATTGTGAATTTACAGTTTTCTGTTGTCTAAATTGGTAGTTTGTTATACATTTTTTAAAATTATATTACTATTTCATGTAATTTTAAAATTCTGTAACGGGATGCTGCTGTCAACACTCCAGTATTACTTTTTTACAATTTTTTTTAAGAAGCCTGCAAAGATCCTGGTGTCCTCTGTGTGTGGCACTGGAGTTTCTCTACATATTTTTTTAATGTTTTTTTTTTCCTCATGTATTGTAAGTTTTTGCTTTCACTAATTAGAAAAAAAATCAGAATGAATCATTTTTCAAGTTTTTTCCCCACAGGAAATAAAAGAATCTGTTGTATTCCGTATGCTGGACAGAGTAATGATGGTTGATCTGCTTCCAGTGGTTTTGCATGACCAAGTGTTGCCGTACATACAAAACAATGACCTTGTTGCTGATCAGCTATTTGCAAATTATATCCAGGTTATCATTCCTTTTTAACAAATTAAGTGAAAAATGCATTAAAATTAAAGTAAAAATGTGTATGTATAAGGGTATATGACCATGAACTAGTCTAGTCTGTTATAAAGATAGAATATATAGAATACGGAGCACATATCATAAAGGACCTCATGTTTGACCAACCCTGGTAAATGACAATATTAATTGCTGATATAAATTTTTTGAAATGAAAAATCTTTTTTTTTATATATAACTTTATACATTTTCAAAATGTTTTTTTGGCTATTTCGACACTATTTTTGTCTATAGTAGCAGGCTTCTTTACTTAAGGCATCAAATGAAACAGTTAACTGCAATCAACTGCATTTGGGGCTCATGCAGTCTTTGAAAAAGGGAAATCAATCACAAAGCCAGAGCAATATATATCTATACTAGCTGTACCCTGCAAAACCTTTGCATAAAGTTATATTCCCTTAGGTTTGATCAGTAGGCTAGGTTATTTTTGGTTTCGGGCAGATCTGATTTTTTCATTATTTTTATTATTATTGTTTACGTTTGACGATTTTAAACTGGAATACTGATGTATAAAGTCTTTACTTTTGATTTAACGCAGAACCCACATCTCTATTTTTTATAAAGATATTGTGTTTTGCTTTGTAGTTTCTCCAAAATATTTTCTCCAGCAAAAAGATCATTCTGGAAATGATCCACTAAACATGTTCTGTACCTTCCTGCTGGGGCTTCACTCCTATCTGCTCATTCTCAATGTTGACATTCATATTTACCTTTTACTAGTTATTTTAAACACTATGCATTTATTCTTGGGCCAGTTATTCTTTCAGATTTGAGATTCCATTGTGGCCTGAGGTTTAAAATGTTTGCCCATCCCTGGGCTCAGAGGCTTTTCATGCCCCCCACATTCAACCCAAATAACCTGTTTTGAGAACAGAAGATTGTTTTAATCCCATTAGTGTTATAAATGTATTGAGCGCATTTTGAACATGTTTACATTACATTTTGAATCAGGACTTACTGGAGAGATCTACTGGAGGTACCATGCACTACATTGTGTCAGAAAAGATCAAATCGTTTATAAGACTTATAAGTAGCCCAAAGGTAATACATCTCAAATTTTAGAAGCAATAAATCAAATAAGCAAAAGAAAAAAAAATTCTGTTAAAATATAAGTGTTATTTTACTTTTATTATTGTTTTATAGGTCAGTAAATATTCTATAACATGATTCAGCTTTTTGTTCTCTTGGAGAAAAAAACTGCTATGTTAAAGCTGCTGAAATCTGTTAAGTTTCCTTTGCCAGAATTTGTTAAAGAGCTGATATCCTTAGCAACTGTCAATTATTTTTTTAATGCTAAAAAGTTTAAAATACTAATTGGCCTTACATGTTAACAATTTGTTCAATTTTGTTTTGCATATTTTAAAGATATATATTCTTTACATGCAGAGTTTCTGCCTGGTAGAGATCTTGCAAACAGTTTGCAGTCTAATAATTTAATATTTATATGGGGGATCCACCCTTCAAAAGTGAAAAACATATCCGATGTTAAGGTAATTTAATCACTTGAAATATTAATGAAATCACACACCAAACCATTTGAGGCTTTTTTAGAAATTAGATTTTGTGACACTGTAAATCAGAGGTTTACTTTTGCTGGTCAAGAGCTGCCCAAAAGTAGATGTGGCACTTAACTATACAATTTTTTTTCTCTCCCCTTATATTTTTTTCCATATAGGCTTGCCAGAATTTGTTTGTTGAAGAACTGGACAAGCGTTATTTCGCCACTGTCAACTTTTTTGGGTGAGTTCACGTGGAAAACTAGCTGATGTGAAGCAAGCCTACCTAATTTGTATTATAATATTAAAACCCTGTAGTTGTAGAACCTTAACTATAACTATACAAAGTCTATTTTCTTATACATTTATCTGTAGTTGCTAGAAACTGTGTGTCCCATAATTATTGTTTTTTTTTTTTTTACAATATTTTCAAGAGTGCTGCAATTTCATTTTTTATTTCCCTTATTTATGTTAGGCTCTTTGGTCGTTAATTTAGTAACAACTATTACTACTGACTTTTCACAAACACATAAGGTTTAAGCACTTTATTTTCTTTAAGATTAATGTAACTTTGATACATAATATCAGGCGAAGCTCACATCAACATGCAGCACAATATAAACACAACTTGGGTCTAGCTCATCCGCGGACTTATGGTAACCTTGGCTGGCTGCTGTCGACTGCTTTAACGTTTTTATCTTATCCAGTTTCTCTTTGGGGGTCACTGGCCCTGCTGTCTAATCTTGACTAAAATGTCCACTAAAGCACTGAATCTTATGAATTCTTGCCAAGACATTGTCTATAAATAATCTGCATAGCTGCAACAGTGGTGATAAGGTCTGATTAGGACAGAGGTGGGTAACATTTTTGAACAGCTGACCACATTGGTCAGAAGAACTGGATTAAAGGCTGATGGATGGGGTGTTTATATTCACATATATAAATCAAATATAAATTGCCATTGATGGGAATGAGTGAAGCCCATGCCAGGATAAACAGCCTGATGGGCCGGACTTGACCCATGTCTGGTTTAGGATCAGGAGATAACATCTCATCCTGAGATGGGATGATGTACTCATATTTTTTGTGATTATTTGCAAGGTGTATGAGGATGAGGTACCATTGATTTACTAACTAATCAGCCATGAAATCAACTGATTTACACTGTCAGCACTAAACAAAAATATTGTTGTTTTTTTGGTTTAGATTTTCTATAACAAAGATGCTTTTATAAAAAACAACAACACAACATCTAGTGGCCTTTTCAAAAAATAAAAATTGTTTACAATATGTTCCAAAATACTTAACTTCTCTTGGAAAATATGATTTTTTTTTTGTCTATTTTTAGCAAGTGGCTCGATACATCATAGCTAAGGGTGGACCTTTCAGCCATGTAGAGAAAATTTTATTAGCCAACAACATTTCAGAGGCAGGAAAGATTGACATGCATTGTTTTCAGTGTCAGCTTCTGGTTGACAGAAATGAAGTAAGTTTTGCCCCAAACTTTGAAAGATTTCTTTGAATTACCCCATGGTTGGCAGTATACATATCCTCCCCTCAATTCCATTTTTTTTATATTTGCTCATCATAATAAAACTTTTGATTTAGAGTCTTTCATTCACTTGCTAAATACATGTATCTGTTATCTTTTATATTTTTTAAATTCTTGTTTCCTATCCTTTACCCTATGTTAGTGTTTCCCAAAATGTGGTAAACGAAAAATTTTTGTATGCTGCACTGTGCTGAAAAGATTGGGTAAACATGCCCTGTGAAAACAATGAATTGAGGGGGGAAACCTGCTTAGGAAAAACAATAAAATGAGGTGAAAACTTGGCAGTAAAAACAATACAGTCGATTCCGCTTAATTGGGACACATCGGACTGAGTATGGTCCCACTAAGCGCTTCTCCCAATAAAAATACAAATTTACTATTGGCTTCTTGGCTAGGTTTCTTTGAGATTTGTCCCACTTAAGCCGGCTGTCCCAACTAAGCGAAGTCCCAATTAAGCTGGTCCAGTGTATATGCAAAGTTTTTTATTTTTTACTTGAGGTACTCAGTATAATGAAAACAACAAAAGGGGTACACAGATGTCAAATGTTTGGGAAGCACTGCCCTATGTGAATTATTTAGAAATTTTTTTTTTTTAGATGAAATTTTTAAAAATACATGTACGTTACATTTATAAACTGCATATTGCGGAATCAATTAACCGTGGAAGCTGCATATTGTGGAATCTATTGATTTTAGTTGTTTATATATTCATGACTTGGTTATTGAGTTTTTTTTTCTGCATTATTGTGTTTACTCTCATTGCAATTTATTTTTGCATAAACTTCTTTTACTCTTAATACCTTTGATGTTTTTATACCCAAACAGTTGGATTCATTAAGCAAACACATCAGGTCACTCCCACCAGAGATTTCTAGGAAGTGCTGCCAACATATTATAGCTATAGCTGTATCTTTTATGACCACCAATGACCATCTAAACATGGAGGTAAACTTGTTACACTTTCTGTCATTAATCAAAATATTTTGATTGAATTTTTTTCTATCATTATTTCTCAAAGTGAATTATTTGAATTTAAATTAAAGCTTTACAATGAGTAATTGCACACTAAATCTCAAAGCTGTAGTGTTACTTAAAATCTAATTACCATCTTTGTCTTTTTTTTACAATATACGTGTATTTTTAGTTAAATTTAATTATTCGTTGATTTTAAAAAAAAAGATGTTTGGTTTTGTTTATTTACTTTTTTTCCTTTCAGATTCCAAGGTCATTCAGAATGCAATATTATGAAGCAGCTGACATTGTGTCAAACATTCTGATAACTTTGACAGATAGTGAGTTGTTTAGAAAGAGCATTGAAATTTACAATGCTTGAAGTGAACTTGGTTATGTACAAATAAAGTTCAAAAATAACTAATCCCATTATTAAAAAAAAAAACAATTTGATAAAAGAATAATTGTGTTGTTCAAATCTAAATCAAAATTTAATGCTAATTGTTTGATATCTTTTAACAGATGTGATTGAGAAATCTGAGATTGTAGGATGTGCGCAGTCAATAAAAAATGTTCAAAAGTTGGAGGTATATAATAAAATATTAATACATTTTACATGTATAGTTTTTATAAAAAAAATTGTGTGGAACATGAAATCTTGGAGATCATATTTATATTTTAAACATTTTTGTCTTTCAAATTTGTCCAGTTTGAAATGATATAAATAAAGATCCAGTGTGTTATGGTAGTATTTAAAATCCTTTGGACTAATTAAGTACATAACTTATTATTAAATAACTGAAATGGTGTAAATTTTTATGTTATTCTGTGTTTAAATTGTAACTATTTCTGTGTTTAAAATCTTGTATATATATATATATATATTAAATACATGTATATGTTTAATATTTTTAGGTTCAGTATAACCTCCTCATTAATCTGGAGAACCTGAGAGACAAAAGAAAATGTTTGACAATTTTGAAAGAGCAGATGCAAAATATTAATCCACAACATATCTTTAGGTAAAACCCTTATATTGTTCATGAACTGATCTTTTTGGAGCTTTTAAATGGTGGTTAATTTTTTCAGTTTTTAAATTGTACGCTCAAATGAAACTCATTTATGATTGATTGAAATATTTTTTATATTTTAAGATAATAAAAAAAATACCTCAAAGCTACATTTATTATATTACTTATTCAGTATTTGTCATTTTTTGAAGCTTCATGCTAACAATTTTTTTTTTAGAATTCCTATGGGCACACTTTTTACATGGCATGGAGAAGTTTATTTTTATTGAAATATTTTTACATGAATTTTGAGCAGGTTTGCCAGATTGCTGAATATCAAGGAAGCCCAAGTTCTCAAAGAACTTCTGTGCAAAGCAGCTGTACCTGACCACTTACAATCTGTTAAATCAGTTTTATGGTGAGTGTAACCTTATAAATCTTGAGACCATCTCCCTTAATCTTGAGTTGAGGGAGAAAACTATGTCAAAATAACAAGTCCTTTTATTTTTTTAAATACATTTTCGGAAAGCTGTACATATTTTAACATTGTAATCTTTAAATAAAAGGAAGAAAAATCTTTAGCAAGTATAATTAACATGGTATTCATAAGTGACTAAAAAAATATATTATAGAATCACCAGATTGCTTCCCCCCCCCCCCCACCCATAATTTTATATAGTGACATCACCATACTTTGTTATTTCATTCATGTTTTCCTTTTAATCATTATCTATTTTCTATATTAAATTCATTTTCAGGCCATAAAATTCAGGTTAAAAAAAATATTTCTCTTATCGCAATAATTCAAAAGAACTCATATGATACATTTTTTTTTTATTCTAGTGAGGTTAGTAGTAATGTGCAAGAAAATGAGTCATTGTCTGCTGAATTCAGACAGAATTTTTCAAGGCTCATAGACAGAGCAGATATCAGTTGGCCAAAGGTGTGTCTTCAAATCTGTCAGCTTTGTTTGTCACATTTCTCTCGTAAGTTTTTTTTTATGTCTCTAATGTAAAACTTCCACTAATTTTTAAATGTAGTTTGCCTTTTTACGATTGATCAAACCATGTTTTCTTTTTTATACATTTTTTTCACAGAAAATTCTGATAAAATAAACGAATTGTGTTGCGTGTCTTCTATAATGGCTCAGGTTTTTAAACAGGACAAGGTATTTAATGCTATCAGTTTTGAAATTAAATCAAATTAAATCTACCGTATTTTTCGCCGTATAAGACGCTCCGGCATATAAGACGCACCCAATTTTAAAGGAGGAAAATCTAGAAAAAAAAGATTCTGAACCAAATACTTGCAGCATGAAAAAAAAACAACAACAATATTTTTTTCCCCGTCCCTATCCCTTTCTTCACCGTCCGTTCAATTACACATTCACTTGGTGCGCGATTTTTATTTATAGTGAAGGCGATCCCATACCGTGAATACTTTAATATAGTAAAATACTAAAATAATTAATTACAATTAAACTACGCATTGAGATTGTATTAATAATGTTAATAATGTCACAGAAACATTTTAACTAATGTATTTCGGTTTATTAAAGTGCACCTTTAATTTTAATCTTCCGAATACATAAAACGATAGGTAAATAGATATGACTATTGATTTCATCATGTTTACAATTGGAGTTTCCGGGAGTTACCCCTCTTTTAAAAGTGTATGATAGCATGTAAAATGTGTATTTGCCGTATAAGACGCACCAACTTTTCCCCCCCAGTTTTGGGGAAGAAAAAGTGCATCTTATACGGCGAAAAATACGGTAAGTTTTTTCCTGTAAGCTTAAAAAATAAAAATTGAACAGTGAGATCACAGCTCTGGCTGGCCAGATCAGTTAAAAAAAATAAATTTAAAACTTGATTTTTGATATGTGACATGCAGCTCATATGAAGCAGTTTTTCTTCAAGGCACTTGTGCATTAGCCGTGGCATTATGTAAACTGAAAGTTCTTTCTATAGGGGGCTTTGTAATCAGGGTATCTCTTTTACTTATGTGACTGCATGTATTTACTTGACTGTTTATCAGTGTAATTGTGAATTGAAAATTATAGGAATCTAATAAACCACAGCGAGATGAGCTGTGGCCAGAGGAATACTGGACTGACAGTGAATCAAGTCTTTCCTCAGAAGTCCTAGTATCAGATATGTTTAAAATTTTGGATGATCTTAAAGGTAACATTGATTTAAACTGAAGTTTTATATGTCAAGTTTTATAAGTCAACATTCAGAAAAAATATATACTTTAATTAAAAGTATGACTGCATAAGTGCTATATTACTAAAGAAGAAAAATTACAGCACTAAGATGAAGCTCTATCTGTTTTCATTGTCAGGTTAAAAAGTTGGGGCACATATTTTCATATTTTAAATTATACTTAAAGTTTAAGGGAATAATGGTAGCCTTTTGGTGGTGCGGTAGCGACCTTGACAGAAATGGTGAATGCTACTGACTCAAATTCCAGTGATGCCAGCTGCAAATGATCCTTGTTGTGCTCTCTGTTCATTGCAGCTTAGACTATGGTGTATGCATGCAGAATGGCAATATAAAGCTTTTCCCTGCCTATTTGGTTTTTTTTTTTAACTCATTCTCAAAGGGAAAAAATTCAGTGTGACTGAAATCAGTCATATTGTGAGCCCATGGAGCCAGTTATGGATTGCAGTTTTCTTAAGGCTGACATAAATTATGATGTCTATTGTGTGTGTTCATTTTCTTTGCATTCTTAGCCATTTTTATGGGGATGTTTAAAAGATACTTTGAAGTTTTTCAACTAGCAAGTCATGAGATAACATCTTATTTATGTACATTGGCATCATACACAGCTCTCTTTCAAAGAGGATATATGTATATATATATAAATATTATTTACTTCATGTCTGAGTATTGGGAAAAATCTTGATGATCTCTGATTTCATATTGTGTGTCATGAATGCGTCAAGAGTAGTTTAAAAGCCTTTCATGCTACTATTATTAATGATTAAAAAAAATTTAAATGCATGTAATGTAATGGCAATAGGAAAAGAAGAAAAAAATATTACAAGCACTGTTAATCTTTTTTTGCTTATAAAATCAAGGATGTTGTAAATGTTGTGCTGGGTGCAGCTAGTGTGTGTATATTTATATATATTAGTATATAGTATATATATATGTATTAGTATATAGTATATATATATATGTATTAGTATATAGTATATATATATATGTATTAGTATATAGTATATATATATATATTAGTATATAGTATATATATATATATATTTAATAGAGTTATCTGGGTAGAGATTGATTTGGGCTGATTTCTGTTGATGTCATCTACACCTGCCCCATTTCAATCATCTCATGGCAGTGATGTTCAGCCTCGGTTGCAACAGAACCCTTACTGGAATCACAGCTTTGGCATACTCTGGGGGTATAGATAGGGCAGTGTAGAGACGGTCTTATTATTGGTTCTCGCAGTTTTTTTTCAGTCTTATTATTGGTTCTTGCGTTTGGTTTGTCATCTGTAAAAAAAAAAAAAATTTCTGGGAACATGGACCTTCACTAATCCAGTTGGGGTATATGGTCCATAAATGTGCACAAGAATTAAACGTAAATAGAACCCCATACTCAATCAGTAAGCAAAGTTATTTTTTGTTTTTGGTGATCCTTGTTAATACATGGACTTCTTTAAATTTTTACTCTCCCAGAAAGCAATGAACTGCAGGTACAAGAAAAACTGTATGTGTTAACAGATGATTTGGAAAGACATGGCCAGCCACTAATTGCCTTGCAGATTCTTACCAGGATCATTTGCTCTATCAGAACATCTGTCTGTTTGGCTAATGTATGTACTATCAAAATAAAATTTGGCTAATGATTGTTCTATCAGATCAAAATAAAATTTGGCTAATGATTGTTCTATCGGAATATTATATTGTTATAATATTTTCTTTACAATTAAGGTTAATGAGCTATCAGTTTTATGGAGGTTCCTTTTTATAAATTAGGAAAGTTAATATGTTTATTAAAAAACATTCTTCATGAAAATTACATCAATGAGGTTAATTTTTTTTTTAATAAATGTTAGTGCTTCACAGATTTGTCATTTTTATGATCTGAGAAGAAGTCAAACTTAACAGATTCAGGGAGGTTTTAATTTCTCATTATCTTTCCATAGAACCAGAAGATGAGGACATTTCTAACTAATGAAGTATGGGACATGGCAAAAATCATGGTTGGCCAGGTAGACAAAAATATTTTACAAGCTCACCCACTTACTTTACTTTGAACTTTCTTGCGTAATGGATCTGAGATTAACATATTATTTGTCCACACCTTTTATCTTTCATTCAACAAAATGCAGGATACATTCATCTTACAAAGTTTTTGAAATCATTCTTTCATTTATGTTAAGTTGATAGAAAGACGTCCAATAGATTATCAATTGTCCTTGGCCTGCATCCTTATGCTTCCAAAGAATGATGCTGTTGCACTACTGACATCATATGTTGAGGCATGTGGCAAAAATTTCAGCAAAATGAAGGTAAACTTTAAAAAATACATCTTCAATAGTTCAATTGAATCTGGGATTTATGGAAAAGGGTTGTACTGCTTCAACATACTGAGAGTAGATTTCTATGATAACCTCTTTTCATTGAATAATGGTCTTATACTAAATAAATGTATTGGATGTACCTTGCAAAATCTTTGCCTATTGATAAACCATTGTTCAGCTGTTTTTTTTTCTAGGTTTTGAATAAAATTTAAAAATCTAAATAGTTGTTTCTTTTTCTTACCACAACCTCAAAATAAATTATTTTATGAAAAAAAGTTAAAAAAAAAACAGTAATAATATCTGTGATAGGGATTCGAATTGAGATGCGGGCAAGAAGCCATGATTAATATTTTATTCAGGAAGCAGTATTCTTGATTCTTATTCTTACTCTCAATCTAACTCAGACAGAGAGACTTTTATTATAATAGATTCTTTTTATTGTCCCTGTAAGGATGAGATGTTTATCTGTTACATCCTGTAAATCGCCAACTGCATTGTTTTTTGTTGGTATCCTCATTTTATCTTCACTGTAGCCGATAGTGCAGGAGGCTAAGGAGTCACCACTGACGATATAGATAGGTGACCGGACATGCCAGATGTTAAACTCTTAACCTTCAGCATGTAGATCAGGCTACAGCATGCAGATAGGCTTTACAACCAAAGTGCCACCCATTAATATAAATTAGAATGAGTCCCTTGTTGTGTATCTTTGTTTCTAATGGCAGAATATAATTTAAATAGAAATTCCAACCACAAATCCAACATCAACCATAATGAGAAAGTTGTCAACTATGTCAAGTGTTCATAAAAACTTTAATGGGTATTAGAAAAAAAAACAATACCAGTGGTTGTTTTTTTCCCTCAAAATTGTAGCCAGTGTGTCTTTAAAATATGTGATGGACCACATGTTCAGTTCATTTAGCCCTTTTACGTCTTAGTCACAAATCATCACTTTTTTTTACTTTTTATTCCGTATTTTCTATAAACTATAGTTAGCTGTAACATTTTAACTTCTGGGAAATTTCATGCACATTTAGAGAAAAAGTTAAAGATACAATTTGAAATAAAGATGAAAGTGATATTGATATTGCTTTTAAATGCTTTTTAATATGCATTTTTATGGAAAATAATAGAAAATTAGAAAACTTAACAGTGATTATAAATATTGCTTGGGTAAACAAGTATTAAAGGAACAAAGAAATATAAAACAAAATTAAATTTCAGCTTAACAAAGATGAGTTGCTTTTGATAAATTCAGAAACATTGTCTTTGTAATGTTTTTTCTTTTTTTTTTTTAAAATTGAGTGTTTAATTTATTCTGGTTTATTCTCGATGTTGAAGTGATGCTTCTTTTATTTGTAGAGAGTTGCTGTCCTTGCCATAGCAGCTTCAGAAGTGTACCAAGACAGTATGCTAATCGATAAATGCCAATCTGTGCAGCTAGCTGCCAAATGGGGATTGAGGCTCACCAAAATTGGAGCAAGTTGTTTTCTTTATTTTCTGTTCAAGTTCGATACCTGGAAATTTTTTTTCTTTTTGCTCATCCTAATCACGATGCAATTTATTTCATTAAACAAAAAAAGTATTCAACATTTTTTTCGTCACCAGATTCAGTTTAATTACGGGCAGAAAACTCTCCTGTCAGCTTCTCTGGATGCCTTGAAAAATTTAGTCACAAGTCCACACTGCGAGCCGGAGATATTGTTGGAATACTGCAGGTTAGATGAAGTATTTACTTCTACTCTGTTAATCTTTTATCACTCTCACAGGCATCTAATATCGAGGACTTATTGAATACCATGTTTCCTACACTCTGGATATCATTTTGGTTTCTCCATCTGGGTACCAACGTCTAAGTATCACCCTCAGAATATCACTACCACTGACACTATCTGAGTATCATCATCTAAGTATCTGTCTTTGTATCAGTCTTTGTATCACTACTCTGTTCTTTATTGTGTTTGAGACTTGAAGTCTCCTAAAGAAGGCATGTCAAACCCAGAATCCTCTGATGGCTGCATAGGTCACATCATCTGTAATGAGGGCAGCACAATATGCCTAATAGAAGTCCTGTAATTAAAAAGTACTTAAGAATATTTATTTACAGTTATCATGCACTAGCTGTATAACCCGGCGTGTCTTGGAAATTTAGGTGCCATGTAACATCACCTACAAAATTGAATTGGAACGAAAATTGTAAACAAAAGTAGAATGCACAGGTGCTGAAAAATTATTATATTTCATTTAACAATGTTCCAAACTGTCAGTAAATATAACAAAGGACAATTATATGAAATCATACACAAATTAATGTAAGGCACCAGTTGAATCTTAAGTAAGAGTTTAAATATTGTCTCTATTAAGCAATATAAGAAGATGTATAAAGTCAATTACAAAAAATACATAGAAAAATGCTGAGTTGAAAATGATTAAATGGGAATTTATATGAGTATCAAAAGTCATATAATCAAACTCAAGGACAAATAAAAACAATGTAGATTAGCTCCTTTTAGATGAAAAGTTTTAATTTGGCACCAAATCATTACTAAATAACAAATCAGCATAATGTAGTTCAGAATCATCACAATTTAAATTTTCAAACTAAATTGTGAATTGTAGTATCCAAATAACGGTTACAATTAGGTAAAAAAAATGTGAATTGGCACCTTTTAAATGAAATATTGCGCTGGAATATTTCAAATCCTTTATCACTTTTCATTTAACAATTCTCTCTACCAAGTCAGTAAAAAGAAAAAAGACAATTACATGTATATGAAGACACAAACACAAATTAATGAATTAAAACAAAAATGTTTCAGAGAGTAGAAATAGTTTGTGACATTGCTATTGAAGAAAGATAACCCATGAAATATTAAATTCATGCGTGCATAATTAAGCTACCCCCCTAACTCTATTAAAGTTAGGTTCCCTTAGCCCTTATCAGGCTAGATGAAGTGTAGAAATGATCTGTTCCATGGCATATAAAGAGATAGTGTGGTTAGCACAATGCATTGCTGACAGTTACTGCCCATGCCGGGAGTTAAACCTGAACAGAATCGTTCATAAGTTAAAGGAAGTAAACTAAGGCAAGGGTGGCTATTCCTCCCCTGGGTTAAACTCATGTGAAGTTTGTGTATATATTACTTATTTTTATATAATACATATCAACTTGCCCCAAGTGTTTATCATATGGGTCCATGCATGGGGGCAGAGTGACACAGTTTGACTGACATTGTTTGCAGTGCTGTTACTATTTTAAATGTAATATTCTCTGAAAATTGTTGTGATAAATAAATAGATGCAGGAGATATGGGGACATTAATATATTTATTCAAATCTGGTCTAACTCAATAGTTTGAATTTTATTCATAAAAAATGTCCCAAGTGTCTCATAAGGCACTGGTCTGCGCTATATCTCGCTGCATAGCTTTGGTTCATAATCTGAAACATTGGTTGTAATTTGTTTGGGTAAAAATTGTTGTTTGTGGTTTTAGGTGTTTCAAGGACAAAAGTCGCAATGGGTCAGAACTTGATAAAAAATTTTTGACATGATCATTTATTATTAATTGTTTGACTTGAAATCCTGGTTCTTTCATTCAGTGACATGAAGCTAGAATCTTTTTTACTTGACGATCAGTTGATTAAAATGTTTGAGATCTGCCTTCTTAAAAATATGCAAACAGCGTGCATTCCTGAAAGGTTAAGAAAGGCCAAATCCATTCTGTCTTTGATAAAGAACAACACAGTCAAAATGTTGAAAAATATTTTACCCAAGGTATACATTTTGTAAAAAACATAATTTAATTTTTCTATAATTTTTTCAAAGTAACACTTTGCTATATCAATAAAGTATGCATTTATTTCTGTACATCTTTTTAAAAGCCACTATGATATTTGTTTAAATTAGATTTCAGATTGAAAAGCTAAATATGACAGATAATTTTTCAACAGCAACACAAAATTCGTATTAAATGGACATTTCCGCTTTTGTGTGTATGTTATTTAATTTATTTCAAACAATAAAAGTTTATTTTTTTAAAAATCTGTCTACTTCAGATCAGCTCCTACAACTATGAAGCTCTGGAGTTTGTCTTGACAGAAATTTTGGTACTAGAATCTGATGAGGAGGCTTGTAAGGTTGGTGTGACATTTTGTTGGCAAATTATTTAGATTTGTCAGGCTCTTGGTGCCTTATCCACATCCATCAGCCTTTGTGGTAGGGCTCGCTCAAGTCTCACACAGGTCTCGCTCATGACTCGCTCAGGTCTCACTCAAGACTCACTCAGGTCTCACGCAAGACTCGCTCAGGTCTTGCTCAAGACTCGCTCAGGACTCGCTCAGGTCTTGCTCAGGACTCGCTCAGGTCTTGCTCAGGTCTTGCTCAGGTCTTGCTCAGGACTCGTTCAGGTCTCACGCAAGACTCACTCAGGACTCGCTCAGGTCTTGCTCAGGACTCGCTCAGGTCTTGCTCAGGACTCGCTCAGGTCTTCTCAGGACTCGCTCAGGTCTTCTCAGGACTCGCTCAGGTCTCATGCAAGACTCGTACAGGACTCGCTCAGGTCTTGCTCAGGACTCGCTCAGGTCTCACGCAAAACTCGCTCTGGACTCGCTCAGGTCTTGCTCAGGACTCGCTCAGGTCTTGCTCAGGACCCGCTCAGGTCTTGCTCAGGACTCGCTCAGGTCTTACTCAGGACTCGCTCAGGTCTCCCGCAAGACTTGCTCAGGACCCGCTCATGTCTTGCTCAGGACTCGCTCAGGTCTTGCTCATGACCCGCTCAGGTCTTGCTCAGGACCCGCTCAGGTCTTGCTCAGGACTCGCTCAGGTCTCCCGCAAGACTCGCTCAGGACTCGCTCAGGTCTCCCGCAAGACTCGCTCTGGACTCGCTCAGGTCTTGCTCAGGTCTTGCTCAGGTCTTGCTCAGGACTCGCTCAGGTCTTGCTCAGGACTTGCTCAGGTCTTGCTCAGGTCTTGCTCAGGACCCGCTCAGGTCTTGCTCAGCCAAGTTTGCAACACTACATGATAACCCATTCTCATTCAAGATTATGAATACTTATATTATATATATATTACTCCTCAACATGTCCACTGCTACTAAACTTACAAATTGTTTTTCTGTATTTTCAGGGTTTGGATTTGATCAGATATTTAAAGTATTACACCCGCTGTACTGCACCGTCTGAAATTGAGATCAGACTTTGCAAAAAGGAAGTGGAATGTGAAGATGTAAGCACATTTCTGATTGGCTGATGTTATAAGTGAACAAATTAATTGAAATGCTGTTTTTAAGTTAATTACATTGTCCTCTGATATTTACTGAGTAAAAAATAATCTTGTTATACTTTTAATACATGCACTGATTTATTGGAAAATGTCGCCATTTTCGACAAGAAACTCAATTTAAGTTTTGACCTATACCCACACATTATATGGTAATCTCTCACGAAAAATTAATGATAAAATTAATAAATCTAATAATTATTTTATGTAAAAAAAGATATTGCTGAAGATATTGTCTTTCTGAATTTCATAATTATAACATTTCACTGTAATCATTTTGATACAAATCCCACCATTAAGATAATTACCAGAAATTAGGGAACTAATTCTAAGCTCAGTAAGAAAAATTGACGGTAAAATCTGAAAGGATTTGATTTCAACAAGCACTATACATTCAGCAGAAAGACTTTTGAAATGTGTGCCAAATCATGACAAATGTATCAAATTTTTCAGTTGGCAGGTGTGCTGCCAGAAATATCTGCCTCAAGGCTTCCTTTCCACCTTCTGAGGAGCAACAACAAGAGTAAAATAGTCACGTCAGAAATGAAACTTCAAACTCTGACATACTGGCTGAATATGTCTCCAGTTATAGATGTAAGTATTTGATCTTTCTTAGTCAATTTTAATCCTTGAAACTTGGGCTCAACCTGAAAGCAATATGTACAATACAATTTAACAATTGTACATTTTGTGTCACTTGGATAATTTTTTATTCCAAGGTCAATAACCAACGGAGTCCCACTGCCACGTTTAACAGCCCACTGGCATTTTTCTGCTGAACATGCGATGCTGCCATTTACATTATAAAAAAACCTCCACTGATTTCCTTTATTCAAAATACATGTTAACTGCTACACTTTCTATCATTTGTTTGTTACATTATCAAAAAAACTCAGAAAAAAGTCCATGGTTGGTATCAAATTAAACATTATTCATTTTATCATTAGAAAAAAATTAACTTTGCTTAAATTTATAAAAAAAAAGTCTTTTGTTTCACAATACATAACATGTATTTTTGTATAATAATCTGAGCTACTGCCCTTGGTTCATAAAACTACCGTATTTCCCCATGTATAAGCACCCCCTTTGTATAAGCCAACACCTCCCCCCCCCCCAAATTTTTGGACTGTGAAGTTTTGAAAAATATATTTTATTAGAGAAACAAGTTATAAAGAAAGAAAATTTACAAAGAAACAAAATTCAAGATTCATAATAATCACTCATACACTCATCATCACTGTCTTTTTGGGCTTGAAAATTTTGGAAAAAAAAGGGGGTGTGGCTTATACATGGGGAAATACACGTACTTGAGGCATTTTTCAAAATGGTGGAAAGCATTTTTATGAATCCACGCTTTTTCCCAGGAGGTTTAAAGTTTTTGTTCTTCTTAGCTTACACAGTACATGTAGTTGTTACAATTAGTTGGTTGACAGTGTCCATGCTGATGCTGTGAGGGGCCAACTCAGACATGGCAGTGTATGGCTCCTGGGCCAAGTCGGATCCATTTGACTGTGTGTACTGGCCATTACTCTGCTCTCCTCCCCTGCTTCATATCAGTGCCATTCATATTAGTTCATAAAATCACTAACCATCTGCTCTTGGTCTGGCATCTTTTGTCAAATTAAAGAGCCCATTGTGACCCATGATTCAGAAAGTTGGCCAACCTCGGTGGAAAATGCAAATAACAACAAAAAAAGATGGAACAGTTCCATGTATAATTATCCCTTTTTTTTTTAATTAAAAACCAGTATTTTGCCTTTATTCCATTATTTCAGTATAAAAAAGACACTATTATTGGTAATGCTGTTGCTAATGTGATGGAGAGCTATCTGCAGTCTACACCTGTCAACCCATCTTCACCCAGAGTGAGCAGTGAGTTCTTTGCCGTGGCAAGTCAAGTGGAGAGTATACTGGAAAGGATGGAAGACAGACAGTACCCTGTGTTCTGCTGTCATTCTCTTGTAGGAAGACTAAGACATGGTAAATAATTGGCGTTTTTTGGTCAAATCGATTCTATGAAATGGAATATTTTTTTGTATCATTTTGATTAAATGATAATTAATTTAAATGAGGGTAAATAAATTATGATACTGACACTTTTTAAATCAGATAAAATAAATTTAGTTTTATTTATTTGCACATTTCAGTTGGGGAAATAACTTTGACTCTCAAAGTATCCATCAGTTATGCAGAGAAGTGGTTGAATTCAGCAAGTGAAGTAAGCGCATAAGTGAACATAGAAAAGAAACAGTTTTTTTTTTTCCATTTGAAAGTAATTAATTTACACAAATTCAATCTTTATGGTCTCATATTTGTGCGAGTCAAGATTCAATCCAGCCATAAATTATTATGTTAATATGTCATGATTATTGTGAGCTTAGAGTTTCACTCTATTTTGTTCATATTTGCTGCTTCATTGCGTGTCAGTGAGTATGTTTTTTTGTTTTTTTATAATTGTTAGAAAGATGAGAAGAAAGCCAGAGTATTTATTGACCAGTTGAGAAAGGAACTGAAGACAAGCTCCTCCAAGTGGGCCCTTCAGAAAATTGGTTTGCACCATGATGCTGAACTAAATGCACTAATCAGGCAGCCAAAGGAGCTCATACACAAGCTCTATCAGCACCCGTCTGTGCTTGAAAACTGCGTTGGACAGAAAGGTAGAAAAAATGTTACCTTTTCCCAT
Source organism: Bulinus truncatus (assembly GCA_021962125.1). Taxonomy (NCBI): domain Eukaryota; kingdom Metazoa; phylum Mollusca; class Gastropoda; family Planorbidae; genus Bulinus; species Bulinus truncatus. The sequence continues at coordinate 3,207,988 of JAGDYQ010000038.1, read as the reverse complement.
AAAATATAAAAGCAAAATGCAATTTAACCCCATTTTACACATGCCTATTCATATTACTTTCATAAACTTTTAATATATTAAAAATATTTAAAAGACAAAAAACTTTATAAGATTTATGAAACGAAAAAAGACACTTGTTTTATCCTCATGACATTGGTGTAGGGACATTTTGTTTTTCTTCTCCAAATAAGAGAAATGAATAGAAAAAAAGTGCACTTTTATTGGGACATTTTTAGCTGTAGTGCAAATTGAACTATCTGAAAAAAACCTTCGTGACGTTATTTGGTTTATCTAAAACTCTTAATATTGCTAGTTTTATTACATTGCAGTGACTGTTAGATGAGATATGTTGTGGTGATTTTGTTAAGATGAGACAAAGAAATGATTATTAACCTCACAGGATTATGTTTAAAAGTTTGATAACGATGCCATGATAAAATAGTACAAAACTTACAAGTAAATGTATCAATAGTGTTTTTTTTTCTGTTGTTTTAAAAAAAAAAGGCTGCAAAAGATTTTAAAATTAGATTTTAAATTCTTAATCCTAGACATAAATTCAACCTGTGATGAAATAGCAGCTATCCATGGTTTGAATGTACTTGAAATAAGACAGTCGCTGCTGGACAAGTGGCTCCTGGGAGTCAGCTCGTCTGCTGATGATCCCGACCAGGTGAATAATTTTTTATACTTTATCGGTGCTTATTGTCTCTTGAGATTTTTAGCGTAAATTTAAATTTATTTCAAAGAGTAGTAATGAAAGTATATTTTTTTTTTACCTTTCAGACCATGACATTTGGTAACGTCTGTGATTTGCCCAATGAAAAGGATGACTTGGATAGGTGATGTGTTTCATTTACTTTTTTTAGGGTTTTTTATGTTTGGGTTTGTAATTAAAATGTGTACCTGGTTGCTTATGCCATTTCGCACCATTCTAATATATGATTAAGGCACCCTTATTGACCAGTTTAGTTATAGTACTTGTAGATTTATGAAGATTTTAAAGCTGTCCTCATTGTGTTAACATATTTTTATTTAAAGAATAGTACATGTATATAAATAATCTATACTCCATTGGATTTCAAATTGAATTTACTTGTAGTTGTTTTTTGAAAAAAAAATTGCATTCACAGTCAAATCTCATTCTGAGTAACTGGATTTGCTAGTGTTTTGCAAAACTAGCAAACATTTTTAATAAGGTATGCCATGAGCAGTGTCTATCAGGATGAGCAATTATTTTTTTAAATAGATTCTAACTGGGTATGCAACCAAGCTCTTGCATAACAACTAATACCTATATAATGCTGCTTCTGCTGAGCTTGATATGATCAAATGGTTCTCTCCCATGCTCACCCTTTGAACTCTCTCTTATGGAATCGAGCCAAGACTTAGTATCTTAGGGCTTGTGAGATGAAACCTGCTGTGTCTCAACTGCTGGAGACCGCTTTAGCGTGCTTCCCGACTCGTCCAGCCTGCATTTTGTCAGACGTGGTGTGGTCACTCATACAGCAAGTGGTCTACCATTTCCTCTTCCTCCCTGCAGTGGCACCAATAGGAATAGTAATTGGGTCTCTGGTTCCCCAAACAGGCACTAATCGGACAATGCCCAGTTTGGAATTGGGCTAATAAGGCCTGCCTATTCATCTCTTCGAAGCCTTCACCAAAGGTGGGAACAAGAAGGTCACTCCACACTCCTTATTACTTTAGACCTGTTGCCTGTGGTTCCATTGTCCCAAATCAAAAGCCATTACAGCTTATTCAAGGGTTCGCAGTTTGGCAAGAATGGACCCATAGGGGGGGACACGCTTAACACGTAACCTCTGGTCATCATCTACCCATGCTCACTCAGCATGCTTCACTTGTATAGTCAACATACGTGTGAGTGTGTATTGTATACTTAAGTATTCTAACTATTGTGGCTCTGTTATAAATGTAATGGGTCATTAGCCCCAAGTAAAGAGTGGGAAATCCTTTACTTCAAGTAAAATTAGGAGAGATGTGTGAAATGTGGAGATCATTTTACTAGTAAGACATACGCAGTACAAGAGATGAATCTGTTTAATGTCAATGCCATGTACAAGAGATGAATCTGTTAAATGACAATGCCATGTCACATTTCTGCAAGAGCATGAACTACAGTTTCATATTAATGCCACTTACAAAAAATTGTTCCTATTGTAATGGCATTGTTAATTAAAAAAGAACAAGATTGTTAATGTTGTTATAACACACTTGAGTAAGACAGGAAGTCTGACATAAATACCATAGGATTAAAATGTTAGTCCTGTTTCTAAAGCATTTGCATTTCTAAGCTATACATTTCTGTGATAATTTAGCCCAACCTTTCTAGGCTGGAATTAAATATCAAGGTAAACCACCCTTTGTATTTTCAAGAGACTAATTCATGTGATAAGCTAATTTATATCTACTGTCTGATTCCGTATAAAAAGTTCCAAATTTCTCATGGGTTAGGTCAATGTAAGAAACAGTTCAGTGCCCTATAGTTTCTGGATTGACCATTGTATTTTCAATAATATATATATACCTATAGTTTCTGGATTGACCATTGTATTTTCAACAATATATATATATATATACCTATAGTTTCTGGATTGACCATTGTATTTTCAATAATATATATTAGGGCTGCTGATTAAACTGCGTTAATTGCGATTAACGCGCCAAAAAAAAAAATTTGCGATTAAAATTTTTAACGCAACACTTAAATGCGTTAATTTGACCAAATGCGGAAAGTTCACCAAATCGATAAATAACAGAATTTCACTCAACCATTTGAAGTTTAAGGTCCGTTCACTTATTGAGTAGATCTACCACCCACTCCCTGTCGCAATTCGCACATACCCTCACCCCCAGGTATGTCGACTGAAGCCCCACTTGTAATATATAATGAAGATGTTTTGGTTATTTAGCCCTTCGACAAGTAAACCTCCTGCTCCCTTCCCTGTCAGTGTAATAAGAGAAAACTTTCATTCACTAGTTAACATTATATACTGTAGTGTATTGATGGAGGTACTATAGTGTATTGTTGAAGGTATAATGAACCCGTTTTTGATTAGATCAAAATAACGAGAATCTAGAAATTGTGTATAATTTTTTTGCGCATAATTTTGTATCGTATTTTGATAGCATATTATCTTGCTCGTCTGCAACAGCTGAACTAATAAAACATCTGTACCCGAGACAGTGGTTGTATTTTTCATAATTATTGTGATACTGAGTTAAATTTTATATATGGCTGTTGATTTACTGCAATTAAAGCGTAATTAATGTGTTAAAAAATGCGATTACATTTTTTAACACAAACACCTAAATGCGTTAAATTTTACCCAAAAGCTGTTTATTTCAGAGTTGCAGAAAAAATTTAAAAAATCAGTAAATAACCCTATTCTATAACCAGATCAGACGAGATTTAAAAAAAAAAACAAGAAAAAAAAGACCCCCGTTTGTCACGTTTGCATAAAATCATAGCAGCGATATGACCTTGAAACAATAGGATTGCCATTTCTTAATTCAAACTTATGACCCTGAATGATACAATTAGTGAACATCTGCACATGTTATAGCTTGATTGACAAGTGTCATGGCTTTGAAACAATATGTAACTTGTGGTTGGTAAGTGACGTCATCTTTCTGCAGCTGTGTCTAAAATGAAACTGGGATGGGCAGGGGGGGGGGTTATAAAAAAAACCCGCGTTAACAACAAGGGAGCAAATACTTTCTTGCTATATTATTATTTTATGATGGAAAGGCACATATGGGATGCATTCGATGGGAAGTGGAGGGGTATATGTACGACTAGTTTGAGTACAAACAAATGTATTATATTGTGTCGATTAAAATGTGCGTTAATTTGTGATAAAAATTTTAATTATGCGTTAATTGCGATCATTTTTTTTAATCGAACAGCAGCTCTAATATATATATACCTATAGTTTCTGGATTGACCATTGTATTTTCAACAATATATATATATACCTATAGTTTCTGGATTGACCATTGTATTTTCAACAATATATATATACCTATAGTTTCAGGATTGACCATTGTATTTTCAACAATATATATATATATAATCAGGTCACAGTTGGAGTTGATTGACTTATTTTTCTCTATGAAAGGTCGCTTACTGTGTATTTGTCTGAAATAATAGACTAATTAGTGACTGACCAATCAAAGACAAGGACATGATTAAGAAGATGCAGTAATTATGGTCATATATAAAGAAGTAATCAGCACAATTTGAGCACACACACACAGTCTGATGTCCAGAGTGAAGGAGATTTAAGTTAGTTTGGGCATACATGATTGAGCACAGTTGAAGTGGATCAGAGATGAGCGGACAGTGGACGCGTCCGCTTGCGGACGCAGATCCGCAGACTTTTCCGAATCTGCGGACTGACAGCGGACGCTTCGTACGGTTAAGTTGCGGACTCGCGGACTGACGCGGATCTTCTTTAGCGTTACCATAAAAAAAATTTTAAGTCATTTAAACAGCTAAATTTCAGCTTTGCGGACGCGCGGACTGGTCCGCAGACCAATGTTGTAAGATTCTGCGGACGCGGATCATTGATAGAAATCCGCGGACGGACGCGGACGCTAAATTTCAAGATCCGCACACCTCTGAAGTGGATGTATCAATATATAGGGATTGTATAACTTAACGTCTGGTGAAGAATTTTTATTTATTCATTGATTTGCCTCAACACACACTAATATAAGAGTAACATTCAATTTTGATACTAGACCTCACAATTCACAACCGACAACACATGACAATTATTATGCATGAGACGATTTTTGTCTTTTGGAACCAATGATCAGATTTTCCATTATTTCTTCTGTTTTGCTATCAGTGTAATTTGGAATTCCATGCACTCTTCTTAAAAAAAAACAGAGATTTGACTGTACGTATACAAGTACAGTTAAACAAATGTTCTCCAGTTTTATCTAATATTTATTCTGACATTAACGAAGAACACTTTGGAGTATTCACTGGTTACTGTTTTTTTTAATTAGTCTGTCCATACTTCTTTATACATTTATATACACATGAATTTTTTTTTTTTTACAGTTTACCTTATTTAAATTTAAAATTTCTTTCTAACAACAACAGGGCTCTTTATGTCTTGTCATCAAGAGACAGAACAACTTGTTTCAAATATTTGGCTGACTATTTCCATATGGTAAGTAAAGTTATTCTATCATACTATAATTGGTATCTCATTAACACAATGGAACAATTGTTTTAACCATCTTTAAAATAATTATTAATTACATTTTTGTTTTATACAAAAAAAAAAAAAATTCCTAGATATGAAAATATATTTAAGATAAAATATTAAAAAAAAATATGAGGATTTCATCTACTGTCTGTGATTTTTCACAAGTCACGTCTCAGCAATTGAGCTAAATGATCTCATATCAAAGTGCTGATTTTTCATCATTTAAAAAAAAAGTGGGATACAAAACATTTCTCATATTCATAGTTGATAGATCAGGGTCAAGTCTTGAAAGAAGAGTCATTTATGATGGTTAGACCCCCAACCAACACAAGGCAATTAATCATAAATATTTGTAAACACACGCACACTCATGCATGTATCATATATATAAAAATATGCCTATTTTACGCCACAATTTCTGCTATTTCAAAAGCTTGATGTAGAATAGTGGTGGAGAGAATTTTACTTTTGTTTCTTCTAATTCTATTAAAGATTTAAAAACTATTTAAATACATGTAACATGGATAATGAGGCCAGGAGACAAAAAACATACAAATTATTCTAGTACTCATAAAGAGGAAGGTTTTGCAGGGTGCATCTAGTGTAAATATTAACCAGATCACAGAAGGCAAAATTCAATTGTGAATTAAAGCGAATTCAAACACAATTTTTTCTTGTTTCAAAAATGAAGCTAACAGAGTTGACATTTTTTTTTCGTATGTTTTTATAGTAGTGTTCATAGTGATATTTTTTATAGTAGTATTCATAGTGATATTTTTTATAGTAGTATTCATAGTGATATTTTTTATAAATGAGTTCAATTTTTGTTTGTGTTCCAAGGAATTTTCTTGTGGGCCATCTCTGAAACAGACTATATATACATTTACTGTGGGCCATCTCTGAAACAGACTATATATACATTTACTGTGGGTCATCTCTGAAACAGACTATATATACATTTACTGTAATCTTGTTTCTGCACAACATTTGAAATATGGATGATTAAAAAATGATTAATTTTTTTTTTCCAGATGGTAGTCCACCCACAAGCAGAGAAGAGGATATTATACTGCCTCCTAAAATGTGGGGCTGACAAAGAGACAGACATGTTTGATCACCTGTTGGGTTTAGACACCCAAAAAATTGATTCTTGATGAATAGTTATAAACCTTCGACTCCAGACAATTCAAAATGTTTTTTTTTTTGTTGCTTGCATTGTGTACACATGTATTGATAAACCCAAGGTGAAAAACTATAAAAAATATATTTTTATACATTTTATCTTTTCTTACGTGTAAAAAGCTGTTTCTAAATCAAAATAAATATACAGACGCCTTAGCGTTAGCCTATATATTAACTGATGCAATACAAAAGTGCAATTACTATTGTATTTTTTAAAAATATCAGTCATCCATCCTGCTAGTATCAGGAGTGTTTTATACTTGTAGAAGGCAAGGAGATGTTTTGGTGTCATCCAATTCATCCTGCTAGTATCAACAGTGTTTTTATACTTGTAGAAGGCAAGGAGATGTTTTGGTGTCATCCATTTCATCCTGCTAGTATCAACAGTGTTTTTATACTTTTAGAAGGCAGGGAGAGCACTAGGTGTCTGTTATAAATGTCTATCATAATTAATATGTTTTAATTTCTTGTACTTTCCCCTTATTTTATCATGTCTGTATTTCTTTTAAAGCAATTAAAACTATTCACATTTTTACATCCTTTCTGCTTTGAAATATTTTTTTTGTGTTGAAAATGTGGTGGTTTATATGAATGGAGCTTTTGCCACTACCTAAGTATGGTAGCAGGTTTGATGGTGTCAATTATGATTCCCATGTAAAGAGAGAAGGTTTAACATATATATAGTGCAGTGCTTCTCAAACTTTAAACTTCACAACATTTGTTTTCGCAACCCATCTGTCAAGAAAAAAAACAATAAAGATTATCAAAGTATTATTAGTTTTATTTTCAGATTTTCCTCTTTTACTTTGAAATGAATAGGCATTAAAAGAAATAGAGGTGTAGTTATGCTTACAAATATTCTGTATAGTTTACTAATAAATTAAAGTTTTTTTAATATCTGTGACTTACACTATGAGAAACTCTGTATATACCCTATTGCCCTGAAAATAACACCCGATCTCCCGTTATTTTTTGGTGGAAAAGTCACAATTGGGCGTAAAGGAACCTCATTCAAGGCAAATGGCAAGCAATTCACCCAACTGGGTTTCCATAACTAAAATTATTAGAAAGTATGTAAAAACTAAAAATGTTAACTGGTATGAAAATATTCTCAGTTACTGAAAAATAAGTGAATTTCCTGTTGCAGTCAGTGTAAAAAAACCTGGGCACTATAGGGGTTAAAGGCTAATGGCAAGCAATTCACACAACTGGTCTGCTACCCCAGGAATCTCAAATAGCACACGTTCCACGGTTTCCTCAACGTTCCTTTTAAAGAAGCATTATACCAAGTCTGATTATCAAACAAAAACACACCTCTTAATTCTCAAAATGTTTAAAATTTGTTTTAATAATTATTTTTCATTTTTAAAGTGTGTTACGTCTGGCTTAATACACTCTGCTAATTTTTTCACAAGGGGCGCTACCATGCCATCGAGGATTCATTCCCTGGAATCCTCTTGACAACGTATGACAAACGGATCTCTTCCCTCCACCCCAAACTAAAAAGTCATTTTATAGAAGATTATGATAAGCGACTGAATAACCCAAGACTCAGGGCCTATTCACATGTTCAGGCTATCGCTCCCACCCTCCTTCCCTTCTCGATGGGCCTGTTTACATTAGTCTACTGAATATACTTTTAATACTCGCCCCTCCATAGGCCAAGCTCTACTTTAACGTTGTTTACTGTCATTGAGCGTTAAATTAGGCACATCTCCCTTGTTCATCACAGTGTGCGCCAATGACTGGAATCAGTGCGCCCATGACTGGAATAAGTGCGTCCATGACTGAAATCATTGCGCCCATGAATGGAATCAGTGCGCCCATGACTGGAATAAGGGCGCCCATGACTGGAATCAGTGCGCCCATGACTGGAATCAGTGCGCCCATGATTGGAATCAGTTCGCCCATGACTGGAATCAGTTCGCCCATGACTGAAGTCAGTGCGTCCATGATTGGAATCAGTGCGCACATGACTGGAGTCAGTGCGCCCATGCCTGGAATAAGTGCGTTCATGTCTGGAATAAGTGCGCCCATGACTGGAGTCAGTGCGCCCATGATTAGAATCAGTTCGCCCATGACTGGAATCAGTTCGCCCATGACTGGAGTCTGTGCGCCCATGACTGGAGTCAGTGCTCCCATGACTGGAGTCAGTGCGCCCATGACTGGAATCAGTGCGCCCATGTCTGGAATAAGTGCGCCCATGACTGGAATTAGTGCGCCCATGACTGGAATAAGTGCGCCCATGACTGGAATCAGTTCGCCCATGACTGGAATCAGTGCGCCCATGACTGAAATAAGGGCGCCCATGACTGGAATCAGGGCGCCCATGACTGGAATCAGGGCGCCCATGACTGGAGTCAGTGCGCCCATGACTGGAATCAGTGCGCCCATGACTGAAACCAGTTCGCCCATGACTGGAGTCAGTGCGTCCATGATTGGAATCAGTGCGCACATGACTGGAGTCAGTGCGCACATGACTGGAGTTCATGTCTGGAATAAGTGCGCCCATGACTGGAATTAGTGCGCCCATGATTAGAATCAGTTCGCCCATGACTGGAATCAGTTCGCCCATGACTGGAGTCAGTGCGCCCATGACTGGAATAAGTGCGCCCATGACTGGAATAAGTGCGCCCATGACTGGAATTAGTGCGCCCATGATTAGAATCAGTTCGCCCATGACTGGAATCAGTTCGCCCATGACTGGAGTCAGTGCGCCCATGACTGGAGTCAGTGCGCCCATGACTGGAATCAGTTCGCCCATGATTGGAATCAGTGCACCCATGATTGGAATCAGTGCGCACATGACTGGAGTCAGTGCGCCCATGACTGGAATAAGTGCGCCCATGACTGGAGTCAGTGCGCCCATGCCTGGAATTAGTGCGCCCATGATTAGAATCAGTTCGCCCATGACTGGAGTCAGTGCGCCCATGACTGGAATCAGTTCGCCCATGACTGGAGTCAGTGCGCCCATGACTGGAAAAAGTGCGCCTATGACTGGAAAAAGTGCGCCCATGACTGGAATCAGTTCGCCCATGATTGGAATCAGTGCACCCATGATTGGAATCAGTGCGCACATGACTGGAGTCAGTGCGCCCATGACTGGAATAAGTGCGCCCATGACTGGAATGAGTGCGCCCATGACTGAAATCAGTGATGTGGAAAGTCTACGCTACAGACCTTCTAAAAGCGGAGTTCTATTTCTACATAAGTGAACTGATGCGTTACAGCCGCTATTCAAAGACACTCCACCTTTCGTTTGGTTTCTTTTATTTCACCCCCCCCCCCTGCCCCCACCTTCCTTACCCAATATCTCTCACAACCCTTTCGAAAATTGAGCCAAATAAAAAACAACAGAATTTGAGTGAGAATAATATTGCAATATCAAAGGCTTTTGAAACTGTTCTTTTTTTTTTGAAGTCCGTTACATTTCTTTAAAGAAACTATTTTTAGGTCATATTTTTTAGCTGCTGAATTTGATTTATTATACTTGACTGCAGGCCTTTTGATATTTGTTAATAATTTCCTGCACTAAAAAATATCAAACGATGCCAAATGAAATAAACGTAGATCAAAATATGGAGATAATATTTAGTACACAAACATACGCTATTTATCTAGGGTCAGACTTAATTAATATGAGATCAAATTAATGACTTTAAATTCGATTAAATAAATGACAGAAAGTTCAAGAAATAAACGATGAACATATTACGCGTGTGTCTCATTTTCTATTTAGCCGTATTAAAATTACAGGTTCTGTTTTTAGTGTTTGTGTGAAGTCCCTGGAAGGATGAAATTAAATCTCTTAGACATAGCGGAGACTTCAGCCATGAACTGAACTATCCATTGGTCTTCACCAAGGATCGAACCAGCGACCCTCAAGTGGACAGTCGAGCGCTTTACTACACGACACCATCCGTCCCCCATTGGTATGTTGTATGCATGTGCCAAAAATGGCTAGTGTAGCTTAAAAAATAAAAAAAGATAGAAAAAACAACTAGCAGAAACCTTAAATGCCCCATGGACCACCTTTGCGATTAACGCGTCAAAAAAATTTGCGATTAAAATTTTTAACGCAACACCTAAATGCGTTAATTTTACCAAAATGATTTAAGTTCACCAAATCGATAAATAACAGAATTTCACTCAACAATTTGAAGTAAAGGTCCGTTGACTTATTAAGTAGATCTACCCGATGAGAATGCAATATTCTTACTATTTCATTATGATTTGATGAGTTTCTTAAGTATTTTTCGAAAATAAAATTATTGTGGCTGAAGAAAGAATACTCTACTGCGTCTGAACACGTGTGACGTCATAGCTCTCCGATATGTTCTACAAACCTGTATAAGTTAGTTCACCGGGTCCGTCTGACACCTAAATTTTTTAACTCTTCGTATTGATTGAAAAAAGTTACATTATAAAAAATATTTTAACTATAAAGTAAAAAATAAAAATTACATTATAAAAAAATATTTTATAAAAACAACGTTTTTCTTGCGTACTAAAAAGCAGAAAGTAATTTCTGAATAAATTGGTCACACGGTAATAGACTTTATAAAAACGAAAAACGGTGGGCGCATGAACACAAACATCCAGACATTTCTAACATACTCAATTCTATAAATGAAAACCTGTTTAATATAATTTCACTTTATTAATATATTTATTCAATTGACTTTACAAGTATTACATTCTATATCATGAATTAGGTTATACACTATTAGAATTAATTTTACATACTCATATGCATTTTGTTATCGAAGTTGTAATAAATGATCTGCAATATCGTGATATTTCGAAAACCTGTAATAATTCTTTTGGGATTTAATTGTTAACATTTGATAATTCTAATACTGTAATACAATCATTCACATAATACAAAATCCATGCGCCCAACCTTAGGCTAACATGAATGAGAAAACAATCATTACAGCGTTACCCAGCTTTAAATGGGTACCTGACTGAAGTTGAAGTAAAGGTGGCTGGGCGTTGTGCTAACCACACAATCCCTTCATATGCCGAGGTTATAGAAACAGATGAATTCTACACTTCATCTGTCCCGATGGCCCGTTAGGGCTAAGGAAACTTTACTTAAGTTGTTTAGTTTGACTGTTTGCTATGCATACAACCTTTCTTGACGCCAATGTATTTTGAATCCACACATTGCTCCCGTTCTATAAATTTTTAATCTTTGAAGAATGCTGTTCGCTTAACATAAATTGAAGGTAAGAGAGAAGTGGAAAAAAAAAACCCAACAGACAGACAGGATAAAAAACTATAACATTGGTGTCAAATGGCTTCATGCATAGTTAAGAAGAAAAATAGAACTAACAGAGTTGACTATCTAAATATACAATAGCTTTACAGACAGCTGGGGTACGACTCTTAAAAAATACTGATTTAATTGAAAATTACAATCTATCTATCTATCTATCTATCTATCTATCTATCTATCTATCTATCTATCTATCTATCTATCTATCTATCTATCTATCTATCTATCTATCTATCTATCTATCTATCTATCTATCTATCTATCTATCTATCTATCTATCTATCTATCTATCTATCTATCTATCTATCTATCTATCTATCTATCTATCTGTCTGTCTGTCTGTCTGTCTGTCTGTCTGTCTGTCTGTCTGTCTGTCTGTCTGTCTGTCTATCTATCTATCTATCTATCTATCTATCTATCTATCTATCTATCTGTCTGTCTGTGGTTCTATCTATCTATCTATCTATCTATCTATCTATCTATCTATCTATCTATCTATCTATCTATCTATCTATCTATCTATCTATCTATCTATCCATCTATCTATCTATCTATCTATCTATCTATCTATCTATCTATCTATCTATCTATCTATCTATCTATCTATCTATCTATCTATCTATCTATCTATCTATCTATCTATCTATCTATCTATCTATCTATCTATCTGTATGTCTATCTTTAAGCAGTGGACACCGTTACCTGTGCACTAAAGGCGTTTTGGTCCCTTAAACTAGCAGCACCCTCCTCCCATGAGACCATCATATTCGCCTGTTTATTTCATCTGACATTTAAAAATCGGCCATTCTCATGATGACGCAGTCGCGTCGCTCTATAATGTACATACATACATACATACAAACATACATACATACATACAACTAAACTGGGACGTGGCCCAACTAAACTGGGACGTGGCCCAACTAAACTGGGACGTGGCCCAACTAAACTGGGATAAGGCCCAACTAAACTGGGACGTGGCCCAACTAAACTGTGACAAGGCCCAACTAAACTGTGTCGTGGCCCAACTAAGCTGGGACGTGGCCCAACTAAACTGTGTCGTGGCCCAACTAAACTGGGATGTGGCCCAACTAAACTGTGTCGTGGCCCAACTAAACTGGGACGTGGCCCAACTAAACTGGGACACCTGGTCGCGGTATTAAACTTTGATGATTTTTTTAGTTGGTTGTCAAACGCCTCCTACAATAATGTCGACAACGATTATTTCACAATGCACAAATATACGGAAAAAAAAATATATATAAAAAAAAATATATAAAAAAAAATCTTGTTTTTTTTTAAAAGGAATTGTTCATTTTATATAAATTTATAAAGATATGAAAAAAATTACATGAAACTTGAACAACTTGGAATTTATGCAGTTTCATATGAAATTATTTGTTATTCTAAGGTATCACAACAATGAACACGCCTTAGGCTGACCTCCCCTTCCCCTCCGACATCAAATAAAGTGCCACCCCGGGCGGTCCGCTCCCCACCCCCTATCGAACTGGGAAATCCTACACACATACATCTATAAAGAACACATTCAACTTTCACAATTCATTATTCCTGCACAACATGCAGTCCATGTATTCATGCTCTCAATACAACAAAACGCCCCACAGAATAAGACCAAAAAAAATTGTATCAACAAAAGACGAAAACTAACAATAGCAGCACTTTAAGGATCCTAAGACCTATTGTCTGTGTCAAGTTGGTATGAAATACTTATAGACTAAAGACTGCCAACTGCTTCATAAATAGGTTAATATTTGCATCATTTAACACAGCTTGACATTTCTTTTTAAGAAGACACCTATTAAATATGGATGAACCAATCTTTGTCTAGGATAGGATGGTAGTAGGCCTGGTTTTTGTTGCTCAGGAAGAACTTTCAGTTATGTCGCGGAGCCGGTTAGAGTTTTATTGTGTCCTTTTTGATAACCTTAATACTTGCTGTTTTATTTCAATAACCTTCATTCTGCAGATGGCTTTCTCTGGTTGTTTTGAGATTAACATGATTGCCAATCAAACCTCAGGTAAAAGCCAGAGTTACATGGCGCCATCAGCTATATGATGGAGAGTAGCCCAACAAATTGACCAGAGTTACATGGCGCCAGTAGATGGTCGTGAGGTAAAGCGCTCGACTGTCGACCTGAAGGTAACTGGTTCGATCTCCGGTGAGGACCAAGGACATTTTTCAGGTCTTGGCTCAAGATCCCGATATATCTCCCGTGGTGCCTCCATGGCCATTGTACTATCGGCTATGGTGGGGCCAACAAACTTCAGACGCTCATTAATGATTGTACCAGTAGCATCTGTAAGATAAGGCTACCATATAAAGTCAAGAACGAATATCTATGGCAGGTGGCAATTCAAACCCCCATAGGTCTACCAACATCGAGAAAGAAATAGAGATATATTGGTCATTCAACCAAGAAGCCACCATAAGACATTACAAAAATGGCTCTGCAGTGGAATCCCCAAGACCAGAGAAAGGTTAGCCGCTCAAAAATGAGATGGTCCGGTGAACAGGAAATGAAGTATTGCAGTCTTGCATGGGGTGAACAGAAAAAAAAAGAGTGCACTGGAACGTCTAGGTAGTCTAGGACTGAAATATCACACATGATCCCCTTTTGCTATTGGGCTTCATAGAATATTTATGACATTAGAAACTATACTTCGTAATGCATCAGTCAATGCTTTCAACACTAATTCAAAGACGACTGAATGCAACTATAGAAATCCAACATTGATATGTGTCTGTTTATTGTGCCGTTACAAGATTTTCGGGGACCGTAGGCAGCGAATCTTAGATATGTTTGGGGGGGGGGATGGAGGGGGCGTACGCAGAGACTTTTAGATATATGGGCTAAAGGCAGAGACTTTTAGATGTATGGGTCATAGGCAGAGACTTTTAGATATATGGGCTAAAGGCAGAGACTTTTAGATGTATGGGTCATAGGCAGAGACTTTTAGATATATGGGCTAAAGGCAGAGACTTTTAGGTGTATGGGTCATAGGCAGAGACTTTTAGATATATGGGCTAAAGGCAGAGACTTTTAGATGTATGGGTCATAGGCAGAGACTTTTAGATATATGGGCTAAAGGCAGAGACTTTTAGATGTATGGGTCATAGGCAGAGACTTTTAGATATATGGGCTAAAGGCAGAGACTTTTAGATGTATGGGTCATAGGCAGAGACTTTTAGATATATGGGCTAAAGGCAGAGACTTTTAGATGTATGGGTCATAGGCAGAGACTTTTAGATATATGGGCTAAAGGCAGAGACTTTTAGATGTATGGGTCATAGGCAGAGACTTTTAGATATATGGGCTAAAGGCAGAGACTTTTAGATGTATGGGTCTTAGGCAGAGACTTTTAGATATATGGGCTAAAGGCAGAGACTTTTAGATGTATGGGTCATAGGCAGAGACTTTTAGATATATGGGCTAAAGGCAGAGACTTTTAGATGTATGGGTCTTAGGCAGAGACTTTTAGATATATGGGCTAAAGGCAGAGACTTTTAGATGTATGGGTCTTAGGCAGAGACTTTTAGATATATGGGCTAAAGGCAGATACTTTTAGATATATGGGCCATAGGCAGAGACTTTTAGATATATGGGCCATAGGTTGAGACTTTTAGATATATGGGCCATAGGCAGAGACTTTTAGATATATGGGCCATAGGCAGAGACTTTTAGATATTTGGGCCATAGGCAGAGACTTTTAGATATTTGGGCCATAGGCAGAGACTTGTAGATGTATGGGGCATAGGTAGAGACTTTTAGATATATGGGCCATAGGCAGATACTTTTAGATATATGGGCCATTAGCAGAGACTTTTAGATATATGGGCCATAGGCAGAAACTTTTAGATATATGGGCCATAGGCAGAGACTTTTAGATATATGGGCCATAGGCAGAGATTTTTAGATATATGGGCCATAGGCAGAGACTTTTAGATATTTGGGCCATAGGCAGAGACTTGTAGATGTATGGGTCATAGGTAGAGACTTTTAGATATATGGGCCATAGGCAGATACTTTTAGATATATGGGCCATAGGCAGATACTTTTAGATATATGGGCCATAGGCAGAGACTTTTAGATATATGGGCCATAGGTAGAGGCTTTTAGATATATGGTCCATAGGTAGAGGCTTTTAGATATATGGTCCATAGGTAGAGGCTTTTAGATATATGGGCCATAGGAAGAGGCTTTACGATATATGGTCCATAGGTAGAGACTTTTAGATATATGGGCTAAAGGCAGAGACTTTTAGATGTATGGGTCATAGGCAGAGACTTTTAGATATATGGGCTAAAGGCAGAGACTTTTAGATGTATGGGTCTTAGGCAGAGACTTTTAGATATATGGGCTAAAGGCAGAGACTTTTAGATGTATGGGTCATAGGCAGAGACTTTTAGATATATGGGCTAAAGGCAGAGACTTTTAGATGTATGGGTCTTAGGCAGAGACTTTTAGATATATGGGCTAAAGGCAGAGACTTTTAGATGTATGGGTCTTAGGCAGAGACTTTTAGATATATGGGCTAAAGGCAGATACTTTTAGATATATGGGCCATAGGCAGAGACTTTTAGATATATGGGCCATAGGTTGAGACTTTTAGATATATGGGCCATAGGCAGAGACTTTTAGATATATGGGCCATAGGCAGAGACTTTTAGATATTTGGGCCATAGGCAGAGACTTTTAGATATTTGGGCCATAGGCAGAGACTTGTAGATGTATGGGGCATAGGTAGAGACTTTTAGATATATGGGCCATAGGCAGATACTTTTAGATATATGGGCCATTAGCAGAGACTTTTAGATATATGGGCCATAGGCAGAAACTTTTAGATATATGGGCCATAGGCAGAGACTTTTAGATATATGGGCCATAGGCAGAGATTTTTAGATATATGGGCCATAGGCAGAGACTTTTAGATATTTGGGCCATAGGCAGAGACTTGTAGATGTATGGGTCATAGGTAGAGACTTTTAGATATATGGGCCATAGGCAGAAACTTTTAGATATATGGGCCATAGGCAGATACTTTTAGATATATGGGCCATAGGCAGAGACTTTTAGATATATGGGCCATAGGTAGAGGCTTTTAGATATATGGTCCATAGGTAGAGGCTTTTAGATATATGGTCCATAGGTAGAGGCTTTTAGATATATGGGCCATAGGTTGAGGCTTTTAGATATATGGGCCATAGGAAGAGGCTTTACGATATATGGTCCATAGGTAGAGGCTTTTAGATATATGGGCCATAGGTAGAGGCTTTTAAATATATGGGCCATAGGTAGAGGCTTTTAGATATATGGGCCATAGGTAGAGGCTTTTATATATATTTTGTGGCCTTAATAAAAAAAGTAGCAATACGGGCTCTTCAAACATCAGACTTGGTAGAACATTAAACTGAAAATGAAACCCCCTCGGCCAGGGGTGGGCAAACGTTTTGTGTGGCGGGCCACATTCGGTTCGTTAATTTGACCAGCGGGTCAGACCAGGAACTGATGAATGAAGTGTTGACATGAACTGATGAATGAAGTGTGACATGAACTGAAGAATGAAGCGTTGACATGTACTGAAGATTGAAGCGTTGACATGAACTGATGAATGAAGCGTTGACAAGAACTGATGAATGAAGTGTTGACATGAACTGATGAATGAAGCATTGACAAGAACTGATGAATGAAGTGTGACATGAACTGATGAATGAAGCGTTGACATGAACTGATGAATGAAGTGTTGACATGAACTGATGAATGAAGTGTGACATGAACTGATGAATGAAGCGTTGACATGAACTGATGAATGAAGCGTTGACATGAACTGATGAATGAAGTGTGACATGAACTGATGAATGAAGCATTGACATGAACTGATGAATGAAGCGTTGACATGAACTGATGAATGAAGCGTTGACATGAACTGATGAATGAAGCGTTGACAAGAACTGATGAATGAAGTGTGACATGAACTGATGAATGAAGCGTTGACATGAACTGATGAATGAAGTGTGACATGAACTGATGAATGAAGCGTTGACATGAACTGATGAATGAAGTGTTGACATGAACTGATGAATGAAGTGTGACATGAACTGATGAATGAAGCGTTGACATGAACTGATGAATGAAGCGTTGACATGAACTGATGAATGAAGTGTGACATGAACTGATGAATGAAGCATTGACATGAACTGATGAATGAAGCGTTGACATGAACTGATGAATGAAGCGTTGACATGAACTGATGAATGAAGCGTTGACAAGAACTGATGAATGAAGTGTGACATGAACTGATGAATGAAGCGTTGACATGAACTGATGAATGAAGTGTTGACATGAACTGATGAATGAAGTGTGACATGAACTGAAGAATGAAGCGTTGACATGCACTGAAGATTGAAGCGTTGACATGAACTGATGAATGAAGCGTTGACATGAACTGATGAATGAAGCATTGACATGAACTGATGAATAAAGCGTTGACATGAACTGATGAACGAAGTGTTGACATGAACTGATGAATGAAGCGTTGACATGAACTGATGAATGAAGTGTGACATGAACTGATGAATGAAGCGTTGACATGAACTGATGAATGAAGCGTTGACATGAACTGATGAATGAAGTGTGACATGAACTGATGAATGAAGCATTGACATGAACTGATGAATGAATCGTTGACATGAACTGATGAATGAAGCGTTGACATGAACTGATGAATGAAGCGTTGACAAGAACTGATGAATGAAGTGTGACATGAACTGATGAATGAAGCGTTGACATGAACTGATGAATGAAGTGTTGACATGAACTGATGAATGAAGTGTGACATGAACTGAAGAATGAAGCGTTGACATGTACTGAAGATTGAAGCGTTGACATGAACTGATGAATGAAGCGTTGACATGAACTGATGAATGAAGCATTGACATGAACAGATGAATGAAGCGTTGACATGAACTGATGAATGAATTGTTGACATGAACTGATGAATGAATCGTTGACATGAACTAATGAATAAAGTGTTGACATGAACTGATGAATGAAGCGTTGACATGAACTGATGAATGAAGCGTTGATATGAACTGATGAGTGAAGCGTTGACATGAACTGATGAATGAAGCGTTATCTTGAACTGATGAATGAAGCGTTGACAAGAACTGATGAAAATCGAATGTAAATGTCATAACATATATGATCAGTGCTGTGCTGCACTCTGAAACGATTTGCAGCCCGCTGCCCGGATTAAAAAAAAAGTCCCGCGGGACGTAATTTGTCCAAGGCTGCCATAGGAAAAAGCCTAGTTTGTCAACCCGTAAGTGTCAATGGAACCAAAGACGTACATTTTTATTTACATCAAAACTACCATACGATTTCTTTTTTCTGTAGCGCGATGTCAATTTGCGAAAAGTAGCATGATCTGGCAACACTGAATAGGACCAGACATAAGATTAAAAAAATAGGTCAGACCAATTTAAAAAGAATAAATAAAGAACAAGACAATGTAGGCAGTTAACTGATGTGTGTTAAGATAACAGAAAAAATATGTTCCCCTAACTGGAGTCCCTAGTCTACTGATCAGGAATGTGTTCCCCAAACTGGAGTCCCTAGTCTACTGATCAGGAATGTGTTCCCCAAACTGGAGTCCCTAGTCTACTGATCAGGAATGTGTTCCCCAAACTGAAGTCCCTAGTCTACTGATCAGGAATGTGTTCCCCAAACTGAAGTCCATAGTCTACTGATCAGGAATGTGTTCCCCAAACTGGAGTCCCTAGTCTACTGATCAGGAATGTGTTCCTCAAACTGAAGTCCATAGTCTACTGATCAGGAATGTGTTCTTCAAACTGAAGTCCCTAGTCTACTGATCAGGAATGTGTTCCTCAAATTGGAGTCCCTAGTCTACTGATCAGGAATGTGCTCCCCAAACTGGAGTCCCTAGTCTACTGATCAGGAATGCGTTCCCCAAACTGGAGTCCCTGCATACCTACACACCTACCAACCCACCCAACTACATAAATAGATGCAAGCGCATGGTTATGTGTCAATACAAAACAACACAAAGGCGGACATGTATACCTTACCTACCTACTCACATATCTACATACTACCTACCAATCTACATACATACCCACCTACCTAACTACAAATCACATACCTACATAAACCCACACTTACCTACCCACCCGTCTACATACCTACCTACATACCTAGCTACCCACATACATACCTACTCAACTACATAATACCTACTCACCTACATAACTACCTATGCATGCACCTACTTACTTAACTACCTATTTACATACCTACCCACCTACATACCTACCAACCACAGACCTACCTAAAAACCCGCCTACAAACCCACCCGCCTACAAACCCACATACATACCTACCTGCCACACACCTACATACTCACCCACCTACATACCTGCTCACCTTACTTAACTACCTATTTACCTACCCACCCGCCTACAAACCCACACACATACCTACCACACACCTACATACTCACCCACCTACATACCTGCTGACCTTACTTAACTACCCACCTCCCGACCTCATACCTACCTACCTACATACTCACCTCTAAATACTTACCAACCTACCTACCTATAGCTACCACAAACCTACATACAATTTTCAAGTTCATGTATTTTTATTAATCCTACTTTGAGTTTCAAAAAAAAAATACACTGTCTATTACCATTTCTAGAATAGATCCCCCCTCCCCACCCCCACCTCTGAACCCCATTGCGTCTCGACTCAAGTATCATCATACTACCATTATGTATTATATTACCGTACATCATAGAACGCAACTAATTATCATTCTGAGCTAGACTTTAAGTTGAAGTCAGCCGTCTGATGTCACACTTTGCAATATTACACGGACTACCTTTTGTTGTCTGATTAATACTACTACGCCTTGTACGGAGATAAGAGCCATTCCAACAAATGTTTGGTATCGTGTGTCTAGTCATGGGGGTATGGCAGCATTGATTTGAGGTGGGGTAGATAGGTTCTAGAGGTCGTATGCAAGGATTGGTTGATTCCACTCTTAAACATTCCTTTCTGGTACAATATAGATCACGTGAGATATCTAGCTCCTCCCATTAAAAAATCAGCAATGGGTTTGAACGGTTTTTTTTGTGTGTAAAACACGTTGTACTACCTTTGGTCAAAAAACAACAACACCTCCAGTTTGTTGAGAAAACACTCAGAATACCAAGAATTTTACAGTGTCTGACATAAGTGGTGATCTAGCTCATGTTCTAAGACGGAACAATATTTACTTTTATTTTCATAACTCTATTTGTGTTGGGCTATCTAAAATAACAACCAATAAAACGGAATGTCATTTAAAGTATCGCCGTTTAAACGAGTGTCATTTAAGTGATCATTGATAAGCGGATTAAAAAAACAAATTTTGCGTTTGTTATCCATAACTTTTGTAAAATTGTAAATTTGTAAAATATATTTATAAAAGTGAAGAAATTCTATGAATCTTCTGGTGGATACTAATTCTATGGATTACAAGCAAACCTGGTATTCTGTTATGAGAGCTTAGCTCTTGCTGATTTAGAGAAAAAAAACCATTTCATTTAAGGAAATTTTGAAATCTACAAACAATAAATAAAATTTGCTCTGAATAGTTTTTTTTTTCATTTATGCCTATTTCATTCTATTATATTGTACCCAAAATAATTTGGGGCATATACAATTGTCGTCATCCGTATGGTAAGTACTATATTCATTGATACTGAAAAAAAAAGGATTTACATTTAGAACTGTATACATAGGTGTATCTTAACATGGGGTTCGTCCCATAAGGGTACAGGGTGTAGGACTGAATGGGGGAAGGGAGGGGGTAAAGAAAGGATGATGTCAATTCGAAATGACCAGGTCTAGATTGATAAAAAGCTCCCAAAATATATTTGTCTATATATTAGATCTACCTGGGGGGGGGGGGCATAATATTTCTAGATTTAAGGCTTTGGTAGGGCATGGTACACACACACACACACAAATACACACATTCACAGGCACTCACAAATACACGCTACCAAATACACACACACTCACAAACATAGTAAAACCATGCTGGAGTTGCTCAATTGAAAATTTTAACAATTTTGTTTCACTATATACATGTATAAAGTATAAGGTACTTAATTAAAATAATAACAGACAAATCTATTAGTTCCAGACAACTGCTCGTCATAACAGTTACTCCACCTGAGTAAACAGTATTCCTTCAAAACACGTCATGACTATACAAGCTATGAGCGTTGAGTGGGAACAAACAAGAGATAGAGTATTACCTGGATCAGTTGTGATCACAAAACGTTCTGCAAAAAATACGTAAGAATCGTACTGCGAAACGTCGTATATCGAGATTGCATACACATAAACAAATAGGTTTCATAGCGGGTCGCGAGTCGCAAGAGCTGTGTGAAAAAACATTGTGTTAGACTGTACTGTGTACTACTGTACATGTGTGAAACATTGTGTTAGACTGTACTCTGTACTACTGTACATGTGTGAAACATTGTGTTAGACTGTACTCTGTACTACTGTACATGTGTGAAACATTGTGCTAGACTGTACAGTGTACTACTGTACATGTGTGAAACATTGTGCTGGACTGTACAGTGTACTACTGTACATGTGTGAAACATTGTGCTGGACTGTACAGTGTACTACTGTACATGTGTGAAACATTGTGCTAGACTGTACTGTGTACTACTGTACATGTGTGAAACATTATGTTGGACTGTACTGTGTACTACTGTACATGTGTGAAACATTATGTTGGACTGTACTGTGTACTACTGTACATGTGTGAAACATTGTGTTAGACTGTACTGTGTACTACTGTACATGTGTGAAACATTGTGTTGGACTGTACAGTGTACTACAGTACATGTGTGAAACATTGTGTTAGACTGTACACTGTACTACTGTACATGTGTGAAACATTGTGTTAGACTGTACAGTGTACTACTGTACATGTGTGAAACATTATGTTGGACTGTACTGTGTACTACTGTACATGTGTGAAACATTATGTTGGACTGTACCGTGTACTACTGTACATGTGTGAAACATTGTGTTAGACTGTACAGTGTACTGCTGTACATGTCTGAAACATTGTGTTAGACTGTACAGTGTACTACTGTACATGTGTGAAACATTATGTTGGACTATACTGTGTACTACTGTACATGTGTGAAACATTGTGTTAGACTGTACAGTAGGGTGATAACAAAAAAAATATTTTTATGAAACCACTTGCAATCGAGGAACTTTTATGTGTAATTTAAGAATATCAATTGCATTTTTGATTTTTTAAAAAAAAGTTCCCCCTCCTCCCCCTTTTTCGGAAGAAAAAAGTGGAAAAATATTTCTTTTTTCAAAAAAAAGGACATTATTTTTTTTAGCTTAACTCAAAAGAGTAATAATAATAACTAATCAACTTTTATTAACAAATAAGATACAGATCAGTTAGTAATATGTACAGAATGTACAAGAAATGTTTAAAACATATTTTTTCCTATGAACTTCAGATTCAAAAATTGAAATTTTCTCGATTTTGCATGAAGTTCCTCCATCAGTTTCACAGCACGTTCAGCAATTTGGTTAGATCTGGGAATGTCAATTAATGACTTTTCGACTGACCAATGGGTCTTTAAACACTTAATTGCCTTCTTGCATTTTATCCTGATGAGTGAGGTAAACAGTTCATTGAAGGACGCTTCATTATAGTGTTGAGAATGGAACCAAGCATTTGCCCATTCGTAGCAGATGAAGTTGCAGGCAGGAGTGAGGATGTTGCGCCACTCTGGTATCAGAAAAAATGATATAACAGTATATATCGCACGTGAGTTCCATCTTGCCTGGTGTAAATTTGGTAGTTTCTTCCAGTTGATGCGAGGCCAACGTGAAGTTGTTTTGTAATGACGATATGCCTGACATAATTCATATAAGAACTTGAAATCATCTCGCCATCCAGGGTTCTCGTCTGTGCTAACATCATCTGTCGCAACGAGGCGGTAATCAGCCTGAAGAGTGACATAGTTTTGTGTTAATTGGTCAATGAAGGAATAGTTGAGTTTTGGTTTGCTCGTTGGCTCTTGGATAAAAAAATTCATGACATGTTTCAAAAGGAGGTCGAGTACATGGTGCTGACACCCAATATATTGTGGCTTCTGAAAGCCCTTGCTCAAGACATCATCCTGTATGAGCTTTACAATCCCATGCAAACGACCAGTATTTACTGCGGTCGTGTCGCATATTATCATGCCAATATTTTTCCAAGCATCATATTCATCAAGTAGCTGATGTAGTTCCTTGTGAATGGCCGCGGCAGAACCACTCTCACATTTAATAATACCAAGTTTGATTTCGGTTGTCATATTTTTCAGCAGAACTACTTGATACTCTTCCCCTTGAACTCTTTTACCATCAAACTGGAGACAATAGAGTTCTTTGCTTTGAAGTTTTTGAACAATTTTGGTTTTCATTTTACGTCCTACAGAGATTACTCGTTTCCAGACACCCGCCTGACTTGGAACTGGCACATCGTGACCCTGTTCAGCAATGGTTGCAAGAACATCATATGCTTTATGTGTAGAAATGTTGTTTTGCAGTACTAGCAAACCCGCTGTTGTAGTGCTTGCTCTTTGGTATTTCGGTTTGCATTCAGGAGAAGATGACGTGGAAGAATAGGTTGGCAAGTCGGGTGAAGAAGCAGAGGTTTCGGAATCCGAAGATTCTGAGACAGTTGTATGTGTTTGTATAGGTTGCGATTGAGAAGAGCTGGCTTGTGATTGGGTTTTTGATAGTCGGATTCGTTTTCTTGGGTGGATTGATTCCAAAGGGCTTGTTTGACCATTGAATAACCAATCTTTCCTCCACTCTTAACTTGCCTCTGGTAGAGTTCTTTATCCTCCGTGCTTTTCCATTCTCCATTAACGTTGGTGACATCAAATAACTGAGAAAGTGTTGTAGTAAATTTATCAGACGGATTCTTTTTGTTTTTGTCATATAAATCAATCAGGCAATTGAGTTTCTTTCTGATGAGTGCGCTGGATAATAGTGGAAAGTCTAGAATTTCCCTCCAAAGCAATTCTATATCCGTAATCATAATTTTGATTCGATCCAGTCGCCGTTTCTGGCTATTGAACAGAAAAGTGAAGTTTCCAAGAATTTGACGGTTTGTAGGCATCCGTGTGAGATTGTTTAGCCTATCTGTCTATCTGTCTAACAATATGTCTTTCTATCTATCCATGTCTGTCTACTTTCACTATCCTGACAGTAAGACTTGCAATCTTGCACTGAAAACGAGATAGTTTATCCAAAATATTCAAAAATATTCCACAATGTTCTAAAATATTCCAGAATATATATTATATATTTGCACCTGAAACAGAAAATAAAAGAAGTTATAACAATAATAAAATAGTTATATATTGTGAACTCACCCCAAGCTGGGGCGAGTTCAAACTGCGCGATATGTGAACGAAAAATTAAAAATAGGGGGAACTTTTTTCAATTTAAAAAAAAATTAATGTTGCTACTGTCATCTACATATAATTGTTCCTCGAATGTGAGGGGTTTCAGTTTCGTTACGAAAAATAATGAAAATAGTTATCACCCTACTGTACAGTGTACACGTATGAAACAAAAATTAGCTAGCCCTTCAAGATATTGCTAGTAAGTCAAGGCAATTCTAATTTTAACAAATTGATCGTCTCACAAAACATTCATAAACCAAGTTACTCATTAGCCGAGACTAAAGTAAAGTTTGGTGTGATTTGATCTTTGCTGTCAGTTTTTTTTCAATGAGGCTGTACCGTATTTACTAGGGCTGTACCGTATTTACTAGGGCTGTACCGTATTAACTAGGGCTGTACCGTATTAACTAGGGATGTACCGCATTTACTAGGGCTGTACCGTATTTACTAGGACTGTACCGTATTTACTAGGGCTGTACCGTATTTACCAGAGATGGGGTACTTGTCCCTTGGGTACTACTTGACCATTTACATGGGTACTACTTGTACGTTAACTTTGGTATTTGTACATTTACTTGGGTACTTGTACATTTATTTGGGTAGTTTACATTTACTTGGGTACTTGTACGTTTACTTGGGTACTTGTACATTTACTTTTTACTTGGGTACTTTACATTTATTTGGGTACTTGTACATTTACTTGGGTACGTTTACTTGGGTACTTGTACATTTACTTGGGTACTTGTACATTTACTTGGGTACTTGTACATTTACTTGGGTAATTGTACGTTTATTTGCATGGTCAGCACTTGGAACATCTCTGGTATTTACAAAATCAATAAAATATGTTTAGCAAAACTCTTTACATTTCGTTAAAAAGTTTAGAAATATGTTTATGTTACATACAGGGGTAGCCCAAAAGTAGATTTACAGTAATCACATAGAATATTTGAAAATTCGACATTATCAAGTCCAAAATTTAGCAATACATAATAAAATAAATTACAATCAGCTAGGAAAACGTTGTTCATGTAAGTTACATTTATATTCTGAAGAATGATTTATATTGGTATTAATAAGCAAGTAACTTCAACCATATAAAAGGTAGTTTAATAACAGTAAACCTACTCTTGAGCCACCCTGTATATAAATGAATTTTTCTGTTTGAGTTACCCCCCCCCCCCCCCTTCCAATTTCGCTCATTCAAAGTTCATTAAAATATTCCCTGCCTTCACTAATAGTTTTTTAAAAGTTAGAAATCAACTTCCCTTAAACTTCCTTAGAATGTACAGCACCAGTGTGTTTATACGAACAAACGATGTGTTTGTCTGTGTGTTGACAGATATTGGTATGTGTGTGTGTGAGAGAGTGTATGTGTATGATAGAAAGAGAAGGGTACCGTCATTTTTATCAGTAAAGTCTCTGTTTACTCAAACATTAATCTAAAACTAACGGTTAAGCCGGACTTGAACATTTTCTAAGTTTCGTCAACTCTTTCCCGGTAGTATTCATAAGCAAGTATACTTTTTTTAAAGAGCTAGTTAAGAAATATCCACACTTGACACAAATATAAGTTAACATTAATAGTTGGACAATGAAAAGTAATCTTATACTATATACATGTAGTCATATTGCTAACATGTAGTTTATAATTTACTTGTGTGTAAAACGCAAAGCTGGATTCAAATTTCACGCTTTACTGTCTACCAATCTGTCATAGCGCAGACATTTTGACTGAGTAAACTATGTTATTGTTGGATAGACTATTAGTTCTCAAAGTAAGAGCTAGGTGGACTCGTCTATCTATCTATCTATATTTATAGGTGTACATTGTAAAATAATTTAGAATCACTTCATAGACAAAACGCGACATGTTTTCTAAGTGAACATTTTAAAATTTTACTGCAATATGCATTCCACAAGCAAGCATACAATATTTATTCCACAAGCAAGCCTACAATATGTATTCCACAAGCAAGCTTACAATTGGCTGAACTCATTTCGCAGTGATTTTTATTATTCAGACTCAGTAAACAAATTTTGCATGCTATTTTGATTATTAAAATGCTAAAGGCTATAAACGTGTGGACATATAAATACACAAGGTAGATTTCATGTACTCTTATCAATTCCGTGACAACAACAATCAAAACGGAGTTTACCTACTTAATCTATTTTCAGTCATATTTTTATTTTTTTTAGGTCCAGGGTGAAGGTCATGTGAGAGTGGGGGGGGGGAAACTTTTTACCGTGAGTGAGGAAGTAGGAGAGGTAGGGGGTGGGGGTGGGATTAGGACATTAAAAAATTATGACAATTTGTCTGCCTTCGCTAGCCGGTGTATTGTGACTATGGTGGCCATTGTGTGTCACAGTATGCTGTGACATCATAAGTATAGATTTATTACTACTTAAACCCTCATCCCCCCCCCCCAAAAAAAAAAAAAACCAAACAAACAAGAAACAAACACAAATAACTAAAAAAAAACAAACAAATAAAAGAAACACTTGGTTCTAATGTTGTTGATTTCAATTTAAAAAAAAAAATTTTCAGATGAAAATGAAAAGATGTGTGAAGAACATCATCAACTATTTGATCCTCTTCTCAGTCATCTCCACCTTCGTCTTTTTGGTATTAACGAGCAGGTAAATAATTAGATTCGCTTTAAACAATTATCTTTCATCACAAGATTCACTTAAAACTAGAGCTGCTGTTCTGTTAAAAAAGTTTAATCGAAATTAACGCATAATAAAAAAAAATTATCGCAAATTAACGCATATTTCATCGAAAAATACTTTATTTATTATTGTAATATTTCTTTATTCTATCAACATGGCATCTTAAAATAAATCATATTGATAGAACAGTTTACTTAACTGAAGCAGTCTTTTCACCTAATTGCTTAAACAGAACATTTTAACAGCACACCCAGAAACAGAAAAGAGACGTTCACAAGGAAAAGTTGTGGCAGGGGAGGCTAAATATTTTTTCGCTAACTGTGAGTTTGTTCTCAAAATAGAGTGCGCTGGAAAAGCGTTGTTGAGGCCATATGCTCCCACGTGGAGTCAAAGGATTAAGTCAAGTCAAGTCAACTTCCACATTTTTAATGGATCCAAGTCATCTTCAATTTGTTGCTCTAGTCTGTAACTGTCGGGGCGGACGAGGCATCTGAGAGTCATCTTCAGAATCTGATGATAGTTCCTACATTCACGCTTTCTTTCGTGGTTGTTCTGTTTTTTTTTTTATCATCATTACCAAGTCCAGATTATTTTACAAGTATTTGAAGCTGTTGCCAAACTTCTCCTCGTTCATCCTTATACAAGCATCTTTGGTTTTTGAAACGAGAGTACAGAACAGTAGCAATTTTCAGCCACGATAGGTTGAGGTTCAGTTTGCATCACTCAATAATTTTAAAAAAATACGACCACTGTCTCGTGTACAGATGTGTGCAATAGCCGAGTCTAAACACTGATTACAGGTGTCATGTATATTAAGTATATGACTAAATTTTTTTTTCATTATTCTTTATTCCCCATACTGCCACAAGTTAATATTTATCATATCATATATTTATCATATCATATATTTATCATATCATATATTTATCATATCATATATTTATCATATCATATATTTATCATATCTATCATATCATATCTAAACAAAAATATCAATAACGACCCTCAACTGTTCACCCTCCACAACTCCAGTAAATCGTATGACATACCCGCATTTAGTATTTTAACTTTAGTTTTTGTTATTTGTTGTTCCTTGCACTGTCAGCATTTTAGTTGGCAAATTTATATGAATAATTAGTATTTGTCATTTCTGGATTGTCTCAAAGCAGTTCTGTCAAAAAATGCTCCAGCTTCCGAGACGTGCATTTCCTAAAAGGCATTAAATCACCAAAGACTGTTGACAGTCTTGATCAAATGAGAAAAATTCCAATGGAACTACATCTCGTGAACAGATATAAAACATTTGCTTCCGATGTAAGAAGCAGAAAAGACATGATCGTACAATATTGTTAAGAAGTTAGAAAGACATAATCGAAATCCTGGAAACTATGATTTCACAGCGATGTTTAATGTAAGAGGTGAGAAAGGAGAGTGGTTGTGTCGAGAAGACAGACAGTTCCATGGACTTCAGATTTCAACAAAAGGAAAAGTAGGCTCTTGTACCTCAGAAGATGATTCACAAGAGATTCACCCAAGAAAAATGAAATTACTTAAAGGGAAAGTGCCAGTCAAAGAAAGCTTTACTGAAGAAAGTGTTGAATCAAGTGTCTTACCAAATTTGGATACAGAAGATTGTATGAGTAAAGAAGATTTTGTGAGCGAAGAACAGTGTTCCAATAGTAGAGAAGATAATGAGAAACCATTAAAGTCTAAAAGACAAAAAAATCCTCATCTCCAGCGCGTTTAGTGACTGCAGCAAAATTGAGTACAAAAAGTCGGGAACTGGAGTTTGCATATCTACTCCAACTCAAAGCGTCATTTACAAAGGTCTAATGAAAGAAGGAGAAATAGTAATAAGTAATTTCAAGGAAAACTTTAAAAAAGAACACCGATGCTTACAATTTGATGGAAAGACCAAACAAAATAAAGCATATGTGGTTGTTGTTATAAAAAAATGAAAAAAGAGAGGTCAGACTCGCTGTTCTTCAGCTGGCAAGTGCAAAAGAGGAGACAATATTCAATAAAAAAAACTTTCTTTCTTTGGCCCTACATCTCATTTAGGGCCATAACCTTCCATACTACTCTTCTCCACTTTTCCCGAATGAAAATTGTGCTCAATGAATAAAAATGATTGTCTCTGACACAACTGAAGCAAATAATTGAAGAAGAATTGCTGCAGTCACAGTGTTACAGAAACACTTTCAACATGTTGGATTCGAAAAAAACTGTATACATTGAATGATATCACCACATTCAAGATACAATATTGAAACATGCCATGAATGATCATTTTAGTACATCAACAACTTCACCAAACATCAGCTACTCATTTGTTTCAACAATAGCAGAAAAGTATGAACAACTCAACACATCATTTGATAATTCTGGAGCACCACTAAAGAAATCAGAACAAGAGTGCTGGCGAGATGACATGGCTTTAACATAATGCTACAGGATTTTCAAAACTAGAGGAAGCTTCCCAAAAGTAAATTTTCAATCATTTCCAAAAATCAATAATGAGAGATGGAACTCAATGGCAATTTATTGTTTGGCATCATTCGTTCTGACGAGTATCTGCAAACAGCTAAGGAGGCATGTGATTTCATCAGTGGTACGTGTGCTGACATCTGGTTCTCTGCCCAGTGCTTCAATACTACTGACTTCGATAATTTTTCATATGCGTGCAAGCAGCATACAAAGACTTTGAAGTCATTAAAGACATTATGGTCCACAGATCCAAATTCTATACCAACGCAGCGTTCAAATATCTGTGCAAAGCGTGAAATAAAAGTGATACAAGATTTACTTACACTTTGGAAGTCCATTGAAAAATTGAACATTAAATTTCTTTTAGCTATTGTACAGTGGAAATGTACATTGTAACAATTATAAATATTATTCTTATGCCACTTTTATTTGTAATGGTGAAACCTTTATCGAAATATTTGAAAATTTGTATGTTCTAAAATATTTGTGTTGATTGAAGGGTGAACTTTCTTATGCTAAACAAAAATAACCCATATTTTCTTTATTTGTGATACAAAGCTCCGCCAAATATGATATGGGGATATAAGTTTACATTTTAGTCATACCCCTAATATATATATATATATATATATATTAGCAGGGTTGTTAGTATCGAAGTATCGGTATTGGCCAATAAATTATCGGCGATACTTTTTAGTATTGGTTGCTGTATTGCCGATCCTTTTTGTATCAAGTATTGATTTGCGTATCGCCGATAAATTTTAAACGAAAAATTTTCGATACTCGATACCAATACTTTTCTATCGGTATTTTAAGAATGTATCGTAACAAACTCTAACCAAAAAAAACAAAAAACTTTGCATCTTAAAATATTAAAAATGAAAAAAAATATAATTGATAAACCCAATAGAAAAATCCCATTATTTGTATGTTTATCTGTTTTAATCAAAAAAGTTGTACTGTTCATACATTTCAGAAAAAAAATTTGCAAAGAAACAATAGCGATTTTAATGTATTGTTTAAAATGTAATCTACATGCATTCAACCACTACTAGTGATCATAGCCATCAACCCTACCAAGTATTAACACCACCCACTCCCCACAAATACAACCACGGATGGCGAGTTGAAGGAAAAATAAAATTTTATTTCTCTTTTGAAATTTTTTGCTTTGCGCGCCGATATCTATAAATGTTATTCTTATATTCTTTCATTCATTTACTTTCTTTCTATCAACTATTTGTTCAATGTTTTAATGAGCGACAGAAAACTTTATTTGTTTTTTTTTTTGATCGATCTGTCTGTTATATGAGAACTTAAAAAGCTTGCACTTTTTATATTTTAAATAATATTTTTTTTCATATCAAAAGTGTTGGTATTGTATTGCTATCGATTTTGGCAATACATTTTTACTTAAGTATTTGTATTGGTATTGATGATACTCTTTTCATGAAGTATTGGTATTGAAAATACAATTTAAAAGTATTGTTAACAACCCTGTATATTAGTGCAGCTGTTGCAGACGTGACAAAAAGATGCTGTATTTTTAAATGCTATAAAAATTATGAGAAAAGAAAACCGATGGAATACAATTTCTAGCATCTCGTTATTTTGACCTAATAACCATGTTCACTAAACACTTGTTGTTCTTTTACCTCCGCCAATACACTACAGCAGTGGACCTTAACCCCCCTCCCCCCCCCCCCCGGTCCGCGGACGAGAGGCTGGTTAACCGGGAGCTGAGTGGCTGCAAGTGGCAATGTTTTGTAACTGTGGTACTTTCTTATGTTTAAACAGTGCTTGGTGTACGTGTATTGTTTGTTTTAAATTTTGCCCCTTTTTTAGTCCACATTTACTATCTGAGTTTAGTTTTATTACCCATGTTACATCTCGGTCACATGATCTCAAATTTAACCCGCACATTAGCGAAAATGAGAACGAAACAGACGTCATTGTAAAGTTTACTCGGGAAAAAAGAAAAAGTCAAGTGAATAGACAGAATAAGAGCTGTCAACATCACAGAAACATAAAACTTGTACACGAATACCGTGAGTCCTATTTGATAGCAATACAACCTTCAAAACTTATTCCCCACTTGAACGCTAAGCCCTTTAAATAATAGAACAGACAAGCCCCTGGATAAATAGACAAGCCCTTCGAGTATTTTTTTTTAAAAAAAAAGGAAACATAAACAACAGAAGAAATTACAAGGGACACCACATCATTGAACGAGAATGTACTGAGAGTAAGCATATTTGGTGGCTAACCGTACTAAAGACATTTGCCATGAACTAATAGGAGAGGGTAATGTTAAAATACAGTATTGGTGGTTTTGTTGGCTAGCAAGTTGATTGAAGATTTGTTATGTGCACTAACTTGGCCAACTTATATCAAAAGAGCTGAAGTGTTCAAGTCACTGGATTGGTTATATATTAGAACGATTAAAATAGTCCCTTTTTGTTGGCGTATGCAAAGACTAACAATAATTGGAAGACTGTGTACACATTGTATCTTTCACAGGAAAATGTTGGCAAATGTTATGTATAAAGGAAATCAAATGCTGGAGAAATAACTACATTCGAGACAACTCTGCCAGTTACGGTGGACTACCCTTAGATTGCCACCACAATACTTTGATTTCAGACATTCCAGAGATCCTATATTTGTGATGTGGGGTCGAGTGTCCTAATCTCTTATTTCCACAGCTGAAACTGTTTCGTTGCAGAGAAACAAGCTCAGGGTTCTCATTGATTTTACGTTATTGTGTTAAATCGTTTTATGCTCATTCTCCATCTGACTACGTGTTTGAGTTCCGCTTTTTCATCTATATCATTCAATCTGCGTGTCCGTTTGTCTTTTGTCTCTGTGTGTCTTTCGGTCTGCCCGTCCTTCAGTTTTTTTTTAAATTATGTTTTTTAACGATTTCTGCCTGTTTTCGCTTTTCTCTACCGTTAAATTTTCACACAATGTAAATCTCATGTTTCTGTCTACCAGAAAAGTCTTTCGTTTCACTGGTGGCCTTGAAGGCGTGGCTTTTGACGACGGAGAACGCTACATCATCGTTACCAGGAGTGACATATCCCAGAGAGCGTTGCCATGGACAGCATCAATCACAGTAACGATTCCAAAGGTGATAATCTATGAAATTCCTGCGAAAAATCTTTCAGTTTACCTCGAGTACAGTGTACTATGAGAGAGTTGTAAAAGGGCAGTAAGCCAAGGCATTCGTTCTTTTGTTTCCGACAATCATGTAAACAGAAGTAGTTACCGGGAGTTCACTGTACTCGATCAGATGCTCTTCAGTAATGCCCCCTTAAAGCATCGTGTCACGGGTGAATGCATTTTTTTTGTTTCCATGGATATTGATTTTTAAATATGCATACCCGTGTTGTAATGTTTCTGGTCTTTTTTTTTTCTAAACGCATAAAGATTATTGCATTGATTTTTTTCTAAATCCTTAAAACTTTCATTCATTTAATTGATTGTTTATCAAATTCTATAGAAAGAAATTTTTAAAATTGATTTTTTATGAGTCGATATTATACAGTATAATTATAAAATTTCTTTAAAATTTATTTCAAAGGGTAAATTTCATTTGGTGGCTAGGGGAGAGAACATTCAAGCTGGGAACAGGCAGGTACATATCGCGTCGGCCATTTCTTACGAGGATTACCCCGTAAACCCCGGATTTAATGTTTTTCTAAACGGCTGGGCCAGACACAACGACAGCAAGGACTTCAAATGTTGCTTCCTTCATTCATTCTCCAATGAAAGCTTGGAACAGGAAGTTGTAATGACGGAAGTTGCGTCGAGAACGTACAATGTATATAGACAGTGGATAGTCGATATGCAAAACGCCGAGTTCTCGTGCTCCGTCCCGACCAATGGGAATGCATCTCAGTTCAGTTACGTCACGTTCGTAGAAAACTCTTGCCGTGACGTGGGGGACAAGGTCATGCGAATTGAAATACCGGAAGCGGTTCCGAAATCGGTTGGAGTTTGCCTGAAGGTGACCTACGGTAAAGTCGACCCGGAGAAAATGGTGGAGTGGTTCGAGTTCATGAAGCTGATGAAGGTAACCAGGGTGTTCACTTGGAGCCGGAGGTGTTGGCCGTGTTGAAGTATTACAACCAGACCGGGTTCCTTGATCTTCTTTTGATACACCCCGCCAAATCAAAACGTGAGTATGCGTGGCCATTGAAACTTTGATAGAATTATCCAGGTGTGGGGTGTAAACGTCGTATGGAATGTGTAATGATAGAACCTTGTGATTTTTTTTCGTTTATGTGGGCCGTGGTAGGAACTTTTAAAGATATCTCCACTGAAATGAGATCCTTTTTATTTTGTACGGGTCCTGGACTGTAACCCAGTTTTCTTACCCATATAAACGGTTCTCACTGAAATGCTAAGAAAGCGATTTAAAATGAAAGTACATACTAAAGCCTGGTTGGCTCAATGCGGCTCTTAGATGAACATTTTGCGGCTCTCAATCATCCAGTTTTTTCCCAGTATTATTTAAATAAATTTTACAAAATTCGATCAACGGAGAGTATTTTTTAGATAATATTTTACCAAGAGAAAAACCAGAGTTTAGTCTTTCACCGACCTCAGTCTTGACAATCTTGAGCTAGTAAATACTTATTTATCGATACTAAAAAAAAATGAAACTTTAGATTAAAAAAAAAAACATTGATCGAATCGAGTCGCAGGCAAGACGACATTTTGAAATCTTGTTTTCCACTTTCGATTTAATGCAGAACCCAGACAGCTATTATTATATTAGATGATTGTAAAAGTTGTAAAAAACAGGTGGACTGGTTTACTGTGTGCATTGTCGATACTGGTAACCATTACACACACACATACACAAACGCACGCACACACACACTTGCACGCACACATGCACTCACACATACACACAAACACACACACAATCACACACGCACACGCATGAGCGACCACTCATTAATTCATACATACGATCATTTGCACTATGTTCGTAAAGATCTCAAATCTCTGTTCGGAAAGATCTCAAATCTCTGTTCGGAAAGATCTCAAATCTCTGTTCGGAAATATCTCAAATCTCTGTTCGGAAAGATCTCAAATCTCTGTTCGGAAAGATCTCAAATCTCTGTTCGGAAAGATCTCAAATCTCTGTTCGGAAATATCTCAAATCTCTGTTCGGAAAGATCTCAAATCTCTGTTCGGAAAGATCTCAAATCTCTGTTCGGAAAGATCTCAAATCTCTGTTCGGAAAGATCTCAAATCTCTGTTCGTAAAGATCTCAAATCTCTGTTCGGAAAGATCTCAAATCTCTGTTCGGAAAGATCTCAAATCTCTTCTTCTTTTTTTTGTATTCCACTAACCCTTTAAAAATAAAAATAAATTTAATTAGCACGCTAGTGGATGTACCATAAACCCGACTAACACCCTTTCCTTACACCCTCCCTTTCCAATCAAAACTCTTTTTTTTCTAGTACCATCTTTAGACTAAGAACACTAGTACCATCTTTAGAGGTAGAACACTAGTACCATCTTTAAGAAAGAACACCAGTATCATCTTTAGAGGTAGTGCACTAGTACCATCTTTAGAGGAAGAAGACTAGTACCATCTTTAAGGAAGAACACCAGTACCCTCTTTAGAGGAAGAACACTAGTACCATCTTTAGAAGTAGTACACCAGTATCATCTTTAGAGGTAGTGCACTAGTACCATCTTTAGAGGAAGAAGACTAGTACCATCTTTAAGGAAGAACACCAGTACCCTCTTTAGAGGAAGAACACCAGTACCATCTTTAGAAGTAGAACACTAGTACCATCTTTAGAGGAAGAAGAATAGTACCATCTTTAAGGAAGAACACCAGTAACATCTTTAGAGGAAGAACACCAGTACCATCTTTAGAAATAGAATACTAGTACCATCTTTAGAGGTTGAACACTAGTACCATCTTTAAGGAAGAACACCAGTAACATCTTTAGAGGAAGAACACCAGTACCATCTTTAGAAGTAGAACACTAGTACCATCTTTAGAGGTTGAACACTAGTACCATCTTTAAGGAAGAACACCAGTACCATCTTTAGAGGTAGTGCACTAGTACAATCTTTAGAGGAAGAAGACTAGTACCATCTTTAAGGAAGAACACCAGTACCATCTTTAGAGGAAGAACACCAGTACCATCTTTAGAAGTAGAACACTAGTACCATCTTTAGAAGTAGAACACTAGTACCATCTTTAAGGAAGAACACCAGTACCATCTTTAGAGGTAGAACACTAGTACCATCTTTAGAGGTAGAACACTAGTACCATCTTTAGAGGTAGAACACTAGTACCATCTTTAGAGGTAGAACACAAGTACCATCTTTAGAGGTAGAACACTAGTACCATCTTTAGAGGTAGAACACAAGTACCATCTTTAGAGGTAGAACACCAGTACCATCTTTAGAGGAAGAACACTAGTATCATCTTTACTTTACGCTACTAGACTGAAGTAGGCTGCTACCCTTTAGAAAGGATGCAATAAGCCACATAATATAGACCGTTAAAATAAGCCACACAATGTAGACCTTTAAAATAAGCCACATAATGTAGACCGTAAAAATAAGCCACACAATGTAGACCGATAAAATTAGCCACACAATGTAGACCGTAAAAATAAGCCACACAATGTAGACCGATAAAATAAGCCACACAGTGTAGACCGTTAAAATAAGCCACACAATGTAGACCGTTTAAATAAGCCACACAATGTAGACCGTTAAAATAAGCCACACTATGTAGACCGTTTAAATAAGCCACACAATGTAGACCGTTAAAATAAGCCACACTATGTAGACCGTTAAAATGAGCCACGCAATGTTGACCGTTTAAATAAGCCACACAAAGTAGACCGTTAAAAAAAGCCACACAATGTAAACCGTTAAAATAAGCCACACAGTGTTGACCGTTTAAATAAGCCACACAATGTAAACCGTTAAAATAAGCCCGTATTTGATATAAATGTGGTATTATTTCATGCAGTGGAAACTCGTTGAATACATCGCTAGCCGTTTTGTTTATAATGCGAGACTGTTCATGAATAGGGAGTCAACACATGTTGGTTTTTCTTTCTTTATACCGTAGAGCCCTTTGACTTCATGGACATTGATAATAATATAAAAAAAAGGAGGAGAGAGAGGGGGTTGGGAGAGAGGGGGGGTGGGAGAGAGGTCTTGATTCGTGTTTAGCACCGTGAAACGATACATACACATGGGCCGGGAGGGGGGGTGTACTATGTGAAATTCTGTTTGAAAGTTTGTGGTCGTGAAGATTACTTTGGCGGCTCGGATTATTTCTTCGTGTCACACCCTCCGACGTTGGAAATTCTAATATAAAGATTAATTTAAACGGTGCGTGGAAATCTATATAAATAAAAAAAACCCCAATAAATTGGGTGCCGTTGGGACGTTATGTTCCCTGCTGCTATGCAAGGGTTGCGCTGCTATGCAAGGAAACTGAAAATGAGTCCGTAAAATGAACGGTAATGTTTGGGGGGGGGGGCGGAGGTTGGAGGTGGGGTGGGGGTGAGGGTCCTTTTTCAAAATAAATTCTGAAAAAGGGGAAGGGGGGGTTGGTGTGATCGTGAGATAGAAAGTACGCTAACATCCGGTGTACTAGGTGGGCACAAATCCGGAACTGGATATTTTTGCGCCCCTGTTCGAGTAACATTTTTTATTGACGACCTGCTCAGTGGCATGACTAGTGTCAGTGACGTTCTGGAGCAGACTCTGGCGAAAGCCACCCCCATACCGGTGACAAGATAAAAATACTTAATACCACCCTCTGCTAGTGACCAATAACTGCTGACCTGGGTGGACCTCCTTTTTTCGCCTCTCCCTAGTGACACCACATTTTTCAGGCTGAACGATCATGTATCAAGAATTTTAGGCAACATTGGTTCCACCCTTAAGGGCAGGGTCGTCATGGAAAGGCAAATTAGGTGACTGACTTTGGGCCTCCACCGTGAAAAGCCCCCCCCCCCCAACCCCACCACCTTCCCCTCTTTTCCTGTAAAATATTGAAGATCTGAAAAGTATAAAAAATAGTATCTCTCTCCCCCCTACCCGCTCCCAATGTCGGCGCCCCGAGCCACCTTACGATCCGCCCCACGTTTCTTACGTTATTTGGGGGTGAGGGGGAGGCACCTTTGTGAACTATCTGATGGATATTTTTTTTGGGAAGGGGGAGTGTGTGATCTGTGAACTGCGACTAAAAAAACAACACCAGCCCAGTCAATCGTTGATCAAGTGAGATTATTAACTATTGGTAGTATTGATATATGTCCTGTGTTGAGTTTTTATATGCATGTACACTAGGGTGACAAAAATTGGACTCTCAACCCTTTATTGCGTTCCTTTTAATGAAAAAATAAACTGCAAAATATTATTAAGATATTTTTATATTTAGAGGTTGATCAATAAACTTGAAATTATCAGATTTAAAGGTCAACAAAAAATAAAAAGAATGCATTTTTATTCTAACACAAACTTTTAATTATGTTATTCAAATTAAGTGTTATTTATATGATTTTATACAATGTTTGATTTCAGAATACTTCACCTGTTGATTGTTCGTGTGTTTTCATTAATGCGTTCACAATTGTAGACTTTCGCTTATCTGGAATTTGACGTCGATGTTCTTCCACGATTTGCAAAATTTATTGCAATTGAGTTTCATCTTTTCTTAAAACTTTTGCATAATCTGAAATGTGTTTCTCCCCTCTTTCGGCTGTATCATTTACAAGTTTCATAGAATTAACAACTATATATGCTTCCTTGTATTCGGTTGCTGTACTCCACGTGTCTGGGTGATTTTCATTCATGAATGCCCAATTTATTCCAAGGACTTCAAATACATATTTTAATCTCTCTGTTACAAAGTCATCTAAGTTCATGTTTGCAATTTTATCCATTAATACTTTGCCTTCAAACCTTTTTACCTGTTTTTATTGACTGGCTTTTCAAGTGCAATAAACATTTTTTATTTAGTTTGGTTATCAACGATAAAGAGACTCACCAGGTCTTCAGTTAAATACTATAAATGTCATGCAATGATTTTAAAGGCAGATTCAGCAACTTCTTTGTGAAATATTTTGAAATTATTCAATTTCTTAATCAAAGTCAGATCATTGTGAGGAGCAGATGAAGAGATGGAAACCAATGGTCCATGTAAATCAAAATTTAAAAAATCGAAAATCTTAGTAAATGAAATTGATGTCGAAACAAATACATATTAGTAGAGTACAGTGCTTTTGCCATACATCATGCTTGGTGCATAGCGCCAGGAGTACGGAAAGTTATTCCGCTTTGGCCTGGAGGAATTACTCCTAAAAATTATCGACAGTTGTAGTTGTAATCGTCGCGAGGTTGTTTTGTTCCTTGCAGCATATTTACAGCAGATTCTACTGCTGATGGTACAAGCGAACCATAAACTTTGAGATCTGATTCAGTTAAATGTCATGATTCAGAATTAAGTTTACTCCACTGATCACGAAATCGTTGAAACAACTTAATCTCTGGACCAGAAGATGCTCCAAAATATGTTTTGTAAACATGAAATAAAATCACTTCCTGAACATGGTGTCGACAGGCTGTGTATAATAAAGATTTCCCAATTAATTTCTCCAGCAGGGTACAAGCACCTGAATGTATACTTGTGTTGCTTGAAGTAGTATCAAAACTGAGTGCAATAATTTTGTCATATGGAATGTTCCAATCTTTTAAAGCTTGTTCAATGATGCAATACTACAGTGGGTGTTCTGAATTTCGGCAAACTTATTTTATTTTTTAACTTATTAATTCCCCCC
The DNA here is from genome assembly GCA_021962125.1 of Bulinus truncatus. NCBI lineage: Eukaryota > Metazoa > Mollusca > Gastropoda > Planorbidae > Bulinus > Bulinus truncatus. Next base: position 3,167,734 of record JAGDYQ010000038.1, on the reverse strand, counting down.
CCTTCCCAAAAAAAAAATGATTTGTATTATGTATGATGACTCATAAATTAACAAAAAATAAAATATTGATAACATTCTCAACCTAATTATTAAAATAGAGATAAATATGAAAACATATGAAAAATGTGGATTCGAATAACCTTGAAAACTTAAACTGCGTTGAGCAACCCCTAAACATCAACAGATTGTCTCCAAAATTTACCAATATAATTTTTTCATTAAATGGAACCGAAGAAAAAGATTGAGAGCATTAAAAAAACATGTTACAATGCATTTGTTTGTCACCCTAATGTACACTGATATTTTCATGTACACTGTTTTCATGTACACTGATGTTTGGATGTACACTGATGTTTGTATGTATACTGATGTTTGCATGTACACTGATGTTTTCATGTACACTGATGTTTGGATGTACACTGATGTTTGTATGTATACTGATGTTTGCATGTACACTGATGTTTTCATGTACACTGATGTTTGGATGTACACTGATGTTTGTATGTACACTGATGTTTTCATGTACACTGATGTTTGTATGTACACTGATGTTTGCATGTACACTGATGTTTGTATGTACACTGATGTTTGTATGTACACTGATGTTTTCATGTACACTGATGTTTGTATGTACACTGATGTTTGTATGTACATTGATGTTTGTATGTACACTGATGCTTTCATTACACTGATGTTTGTATGTACACTGATGTTTGTATGTACACTGATGTTTGTATGTATACTGATGTTTGTATGTACACTGATGTTTGTATGTACACTGATGTTTGTATGTACACTGATGTTTGTATGTACACTGATGTTTGTATGTACACTGATGTTTGTATGTATACTCATATTTGCAATAGTTCAAAGTCCGCCCAGGGTATGTCTAACTATCAACGGTTATTTACAACGACTTCAAAGTGTCTAGTCAAATGTGTTTTAGCCTCGTGTTTCACTGTCTGTGTGTCTGTGTCATCCATTAGATGGTAAAAATAGAGGATTCAGGCACCCTCGTTATTCAGAGCAGGCCTTCGTTGATGAGGTGATGGCGGCCAATGACTGCAAGCACCGGATGTCTCGTTTTGATTACGTGGTTGTCATGGATATAGACGAGTTCATTGTACCAAGAGGAGACCTCCAGTCTTACTACGAAATTTTTAAGGTAGATTTTTTTTGTTTATCAATTAATTTTTTCTCGCATGACCTAAACGACATTTCGATTAAAGAATCTGAAACTACAACAATAATTCGCTTTAATAAGCATTTGGTAAATTGAATGGAGTTGAGTGTTGGAGAATTTTGATTAATCACGAGTTCTAGGATCAATAATATTTGCGGTAAGCTCCAGTGACGCAGTTGACGGGTTTGATTCAGACAATTTAACGTCTTTGTAGACCCCAGGCTTTTTTAAAAGTAAAAATGGCTGGTATGTGATATGTGGTGTTGCTCTTTAAAAGGTAATCTAGTAGTATCAGTTGGACAAGTATGTAACATACATATTGCACCAACATATAACAACAAATAACAACAATAAACACCAAACAAAAATAAACAGTAACATATGACGAAAATACACGATTTTATAGTATAAAGACGTCAAAGTTCACTCTATGAACTAATGTTATCCACATATTTTATAGTTTAAGGACGTCAATGTTCAACTCTATGAACTAATGTGATCCACATATTTTATTGTATAAAGACGTCAATGTTCACTCTATGAACTAATGTGATCCACATATTTTATTGTATAAAGACGTCAATGTTCACTCTATGAATTAATGTGATCCACATATTTTATTGTATAAAGACGTCAATGTTCACTCTATGAACTAATGTGATCCACATATTTTATTGTATAAAGACGTCAATGTTCACTCTATATGAACTAATGGGATCCACATATTCGCATGCATTTAAAACAAACATAAACACGTCAGAACAATTGTTTTTTAAATAGGTCAATATATAAATAAATAAGCCAACAGATGCATGCATGCTGCAAACACTCTGCTGTCTAGAGCAGTGGGTCACCTGTTTCGTGACTGTACTCCAAATAGTGCGACAGTATCTTAGCGAGTACCCCTAACCATATACGTTCGCTAGATAAATTGACTTATTTTCATAACGGAATGCGATAACCTCTGTAATGCGTTCTCGGGCGCGTGGTTTGGCGATGAGTCACGCATCAAAATAGCGACCTTCTTCAAATTATTATTGGTTCTTTTAAACGGAAATTATATGTCACAGCATACCAATACATGACCTTCACCTTAACCTTTGAGATAAGCGTACCACCAGGTTGAGAACTGCGGGTCTAGATGACTCATTAAGTGCATTATTTGGGAACTATTGCTGTTTATTCAACAGCTGAGTTCTGTTAATGGGTAACGAACCATTAAACAGTGTTCAGCAGGTCGCATTTATTTATTGTTGTTGTTTATGTGTTAAGGCATTGTTTATATTTTTGTTCTTCTCTACAAAATAGAAAACTTCCATGAAATTTCCAAAAGCTGGCGGATATGAAATAGACTCTCACGTCATCATGACGTCATGGGGTGTCTCCAGAAAATCTCCTTTACACGTAAGTTGTCGCTGTCAACCTTTGTAAAGTCTAAATTACTTATAAGTTATATTAGTGAACATTTGTAAAGTCTAAATTACTTATAAGTTGTATTCGTGAACATTTGTAAAGTCTAAATTACATATAAGTTATATTAGTGAACATTTGTAAAGTCTAAATTACATATAAGTTATATTAGTGAACATTTGTAAAGTCTAAATTACTTATAAGTAATATTAGTGAACGTTTGTAAAGTCTAAATTACTTATAAGTTATATTAGTGAACGTTTGTAAAGTCTAAATTACTTATAAGTTATATTAGTGAACGTTTGTAAAGTCTAAATTACTTATAAGTTATATTAGTGAACTTTTGTAAAGTCTAAATTACTTATAAGTTATATTAGTGAACGTTTGTAAAGTCTAAATTACTTATAAGTTATATTAGTGAACGTTTGTAAAGTCTAAATTACTTATAAGTTATATTAGTGAACGTTTGTAAAGTGTCATTTACGTACAAGTTGTACTATTGAACACTTGTAAACTTGCTTTTACTAATAAGTTGCATTATCGTAGTGTTAAACATTTTTTTAAAAATCGCTTTGACTTTAAAGTTGTTGTACACAATCTGTAAAAGTCAATGTTGATGAAAAATAGGTCCGCTAGGTTGACGGTGTCCCCCAGGCTTTAGGGGAAAACCACGCCCTGCATTTTGTATAAGTCCACCCCTCCCCCATATATTTAAGTCACCGTGTAAAGAGTGCTTTACATTTAATTGTTTTGTTTTAAACACATGAAGCTGGGCTCAAAAAGCGACACCTGCAACATGCATCCTGTCCGTTACATCCAAAATACATTTTTAAATGTAAGCTGCGATAGTAGGATAGACACATCACTATCATAATAAAAAGAAAATACGCGTACGTGCATGCCCCAGATTAAACTATCTTTTATTATCCCCGTTATTATTATTCTATTGTCCCCGTTTTGTCTGTCTGTCTGTCCGTCCGTCCGTCATCACCCTAGATCTCAACAACCATAAGTCCTAGACCCATGATGTATATATCATTTTGTAGGTCTTATTTTTTTTAATGCTCGCAGTGCATTGATTAAATCAACCATACACTGTATATGTCACTATTTTCACATGCTTCATGGATTAAGTCAACCATACACTGTATATGTCACTATTTTCACATGCTTCATGGGTTAAGTCAACCATACACTGTGGATATGTCACATGCTTCACGGGTTGTATTAAGCTGGACTTGCTTATACTTTTTTTTTTAAATTGAATATAAATTGTGCAAAACCTAGTTACTTTTATTTCATACTAGTAAGTGAACCAGGCGTTAATTGGGAAAACCCTGGTCGCGTTTCAGATATTTTTTTTATTATGCGTAAATTTTGATCTCTTAGTAAATTGTCAGTGACGAGTCCAGACACAAAGGCAGCAACTATTTACATTTGTCCCCGCCAAAAGGTTAAAATAGTTTAGCTGTAAGTGAACAAACACAAAGGAAAAGTAAATAAAAAAAAAATAACAGAATGTAAAGAATAAGCCAAATCATATAACTTTTAAATGTGAGAATGCATATTTGTTTATCCTTGTGGTGTAGATTGTTTTGTTTCGTAAAGTGGTTATTATAAGTTTAATTACTACACAATAGTTATTGATTTTAAAAAACAAATATACTACATGGTTTAAAAAAAAGATTAAGTTGGTGAAATCTCGAGCCCAAATATCCTACTAATAAAGTAGCTATCTTTTAGTACGTACTTGCGTGTGGGGAAGCAGTCGCTATACATAATCTATGACGTCATTTCCCGATGGTACATTTTTTTTTTTGCAGAATGGGATCGCCGTCGCCATAAATAAAAATCCTCTGTGACGTCATTTCGCGATGGTACATTTTTTAATTTTCCTACTAATAAAGCCGAATTGAACTTGTGCGCGGGTGCTGTATCGTGCCTTTGTGCTGCAAAATGGCATAATAAAGTAGTTATTTTTACTTTTCAGTGCATTTTTATAAAAACTTTTTTTAAATGCTTTGTTTTGATTTTAACATTGATAGAATTAAGGGCAAAACGTAACGGGTGAGATAAATTAGCACTCATATCTTTACCTAATGGTGTTTAGTTTGGTTTGGTTTGGTTAGTTGGTTTGCTTTGGTTGATTTGGTTGGTTTGGTTGGTTTGGTTCGTTGATCGGTTGGTTTGGTTGGTTAGCGTTGACGGGTAAAACGTAATTTGTGAACGATGTGTCAGTGACCGGTTTGACTTGGTTGGTTTGTTTGGTTGGATTGGTTGGCTCGGTTGGTTTGTTTGGTTGATTAGTTTGCTGGCTTGGTTAGTTGGTTTTGTTGGTGTTTGGTTTGGTTTGGTGGTTCAGTTGGTTTGTTTGGTTGGATGTTTGGTTGGTTGGTTAGCGTTGACGGGTAAAACGTAATTTGTGACGTATGAAATGTAGGTCATTTCCGCACATTAGGAAGGTGGCATAAATAAGCACCTAAATTAACCTAATTAATCGTATTTAAAAATTCAGTAGTTAAATTGATTAGGAAGGGGTTTCACATTACATCTAGATTTACCGGGCAACGCCGGGCTTTATATCTAGTTATAAGACATTCTGTTAAAATAAAATTTAAAAATTTCTTTTTAACAAAAAACTGATTTTGTATTGAGTCTCATTGCAATTTTAATTGCTTTTTAAGTCAGGGGAGCTTATTTATTTAGATAAAAGAACATCATCATCCCTCGCTGATGCCCTTGTGGCTTAAATTGCAATATTTTGAGCTGGGCTTTCGATGCTACTATTTGTACTTTTGTGGCGCAACTTTTTTTTTAGCTCTCTCATGATTATTGGCTTAAGGTTTTTAAATAGAAAAAGTTCTTGCAGCTACCGTTCTATCATCCTCCACCATAGATTAAAGTTCAATAGCCATGTAGGCACAAAGGGAGATGGTATATACATCTTCCCCAAACAATTGACGACTATGTGTGGGACATTACAATCTATACTGGATGTCAAATAACATCGTAAAAAATATTGTTATTGATATGGCTGTTATTGTTAATGTTGTTATTGATATGGCTGTTATTGATATGGCTGTTATTGATATGGCTGTTATTGATATGGCTGTTATTGATATTGCTGTTATTGATATAGCTGTTATTGATATGGCTGTTATTGATATGGCTGTTATTGATAAGTCTGTTATTGATAAGTTTGTTATGGATAAGTCTGCTATGGATAAGGTGCTATTGATATGGCTTTTATTGATAGGGCTTTTATTGATAAGTCTGTTATGGATAAGGTGCTATTGATATGGCTGTTATTGATATGGCTGTAATTGATATGGCTGTTATTGATATGGCTGTTATTGATATGGCTGTTATTGATATGGCTGTTATTGATATGACTGTTATTGATATGGCTGTAATTGATATGGCTGTAATTGATATGGCTGTTATTGATATGGCTGTTATTGATATGGCTGTTATTGATATGGCTGTTATTGATATGGCTGTTTGTTATTGATATGGCTGTTATTGATATCGCTGTTATTGATATGGCTGTAATTGATATGGCTGTTATTGATATGGCTGTTATTGATATCGCTGTTATTGATATGGCTGTTATTGATATGGCTGTAATTGATATGGCTGTTATTGATATGGCTTTTATTGATATGGCTGTTATTGATAAGGCTGTTATATCGAAAGAAAACACTTCTACGAATCACGTTGAGAAACTTCCCAGACCAAGAAATCGAATTACAGAGAATGATTGTATGAAATGGGAACCGACACCGTGCCCGTTGGAGGTGGGGGTGGGGGTGTGGAAATAAGGGATGGGACACACTGGGAGTAATTAATAATTAAAAATAACATGACAACATCATAGATAAAATCACATTCACAATCTCTGACTGCAGAAGGTCTGCAATGGCATGATCAGCTCATTTACCATGACGCAGACCCTGTGACTGTGGCGTTTCAAATAGGTAGAAATAAAATAGTTGATTCCACACCAAGTAGTAATAATAATAAAAAAAAACGAACCACTCTTTCCTTTTTTTCAGATAACACGTTACGTGAATCGAACGTCGGAAGCGAATTACGACGGCAAAGAAAGAAACACAAGATGGGCCTTTCAACCGAGTCGCACGTTTTACGTCCGTAATAATTACGTCTACACCAGAAAAGGTTACTCGATGTGAGGCACTAATATTTATAAACACACTCAGGCCTGGTTATTCCTTTTTTTTTAAATTACCACAAAATACATGTACTGTTACTTAAGAAACGTCTATAGTAGCGACTCTCGAACTTTGAATTAGTTGACAACAAACAACTTTATGTGCCACTTTAGTCCAGACATGACACAATACGTCACATAGTAACACATATGTCATCCAACAAGGGTCGTGTCGTGTAATTTCTTAACGAGACTAAATGACAACTATTTGACTTGACTGGACACTTGTATAAATATAATTTAAATGTTGACGAAGTAATCCAATTGTCAAATTTATTGAACTTTTTTGTCTGTATGTTTTCTATACGAGTCTAATGTTGACTAACTTAGTTTAACAGCTCTGATAACTTTATCCAGCGTTATTTATCTATCGTTATTTATCTATCTTCTACCTTCCAGAGCTGTGATACCCCCCGACTACTACATCCTGTTCCACTACAGGACCTGCAAGCGTCAGTGGTCTGACACCTGCTACAACTCGACACGAGTCAGAGATGAGGTCATGGTGAAGTACGAGAGTCAGATGATTCAGAATATTGCCAAGTTGCCACTGAATACACTCCTGTACAAAAACGGCCCGTACGCAAAAAACATAACTGACTGGAGTGTTCATCAGCTACCACGTTAAAACATAAAGGGCGATGACGTCATCGGGCATTAATCAGAGGCGTACATATGGTGGGGGAGGGAGGGGTGGTCACAATTCGAAAGTTCCCCTGGACCCAGGCTTGAGAGGGGCCGCCACATTTTTTTTAACATTAAATATTTAGTACATTATCTCATGTCATGTTGTCGAATGTCAACATGCAGGGGCCCCCGAAGAGGCCAAGCTTCCCGGGCCCCCAAATCGCTATGTTCGGCACTGGCATTAATATTTGGCGACCGGAAGGGATTCAGTATGACGAACATTGATTCATTTTACTTTTCACTGAGGAACTTATTTATAAAGTAATTCGAATTCCACATTTAAAGAAAAAAACCAGGCAGAGGAAGAGAAAAAGTTACAAAAAACGTATTTTTAACCCAATATTACTAAAAAAAGCATAGTTAAAATAAATAATAATGACAAGCCATTCTTTTCAAAATCTAGCTGTTTTCAGACTCAAATGTACAAACATATTTGAATCTATTGGAACTGTATCTCATACTCAGAGGCTTTTCAACTCTGAGAAAACATCTGGCTTAGAAAACCCTTCTTTGGTAAATGGAGGAATGAGTAATTGAAGTACCTGAACTTTGAATGAAGTATTATAAAAGCCAGATTTTCTAAATATATATACATGTATATATGATGAATCACAGTTTATTGATATACACTATGTGTGTATGATTGTGGCATTATCTTCTGTCTGTGAAGGGATGAAAGAATGAATGGAGAATGAAGGGCTGCGAAAGCTTGGGTTTTTCCCCACAAGATCTTGAGGTTTTTTTAGGGCCGTCTTGGACTCGTGCATTTTTTTGAATGTAAAGAAAATTTTCTTTTTGACTACTTTTAATATTTGTTTACTGTTTACTTTGAATAACATAAAACAAATTGCCACGGTGAATGTAAAATGTTTGGATTCATTAGACTGTGACGATAAAGAGCAACACATCTCTATTCATGTCAAACATTGACTATTGACAATGTCGAAATTGGTTGCCGGAAATCGATCCAAGAAATTCGTTTATAGACGGTATGCACTAACCAGTCCCACCGACAGAAATTTTGGGCCCCTGAGCAGGGCTGACACGGCCCCCCGTGCCGATAATAATATTTTAAAAAGTCGATTGGCCAGCTCAATCCGGGCCCCTGAAACTCGCCGGGCCCCTGGGCATTTGCCCCCCCCCTCTCGGCGGCACTGGCATAAACCACCGCACCACAGAGCTAGACGCGTGTATTGTTTTATTCGACTGAGAGATTTATGTATGTAGCCTTGTGTCAGGGCCCCCTCAAGGACCGGGGGAGATGGGGGGCGGGGCGGGCAACACTTGTCAGGGTCTCAGTCGCTGTTGAAATTGATTGAGCTTTGTGTATGTGTATATGTGCATGGGTTTGCAGGGGGGGGGGTTGTGTGCTTACTCGCTTTTGCCCCAGCGGGAGATTTTATATGAAATAACCTTATGTTGTTTGTTTTTATTTATTATTCTAATGATTTTTTTATATTTATATATATATATATATATATATATATATATATATATATATATATATATATATATATATATATATATATATATATATATATATAGGGAGGTAAACAAAATACTGAGGCTCTGCATAGATTTAATGTTCTATATATTTAATCTTGCATCAAAATGTATAGTTATTTTGTTCTGTTAAATGTTCTCTGTGTAAATACCAGACATGGACGAACTATGACCCGCGGATCAAGTAAGTCCCGTTGGGCTTTTTTATCCGGTCAGCACTTGTTCTGGTTTACAACAACGCAGTTAACATGTCGTTAATATTATATTTCATATCAAACACCCCATATTGTCGTGGCCCCACCCTTTAGTCAAATTTAAGACCCCACCGTGGCCAGCGGTTCAGAAACTTCGCCCACCCCTGGCCTATACGCTGAGTGGTTTATCCATATTTGTACAGCTGCCCCAATTATATGATTCACGTTCATCAGTCAGCGATTCCATATTAAAAAAAATAGTTCATTTATGTCCAACTTTACAAATCTTCATAAATTTTTATTTTATTTACAATGACAGTCTTGATGAACTATTGTTTTCTGAAAGAGTCTTAAGGCATCGAATAGAAAGATGTAATTTTGGGTAAAAAATGGAATGTGCTCAAACACATGTGGTAAAAATAAACAAAAATAAAAGCTTTCTTTATCACGGTACACCGCTGAAGAAACGCAGAAAATGGAAACGTTAGTTTAATACCCCCGAAACTGTTTTCATTGGTTGAGAATTAAGTTACATTTTTGTGTGTGCAAACAATACACATCATGACAGTCACTAAAACGACTAAAACACTCTGTAGCGGTCTATGACTGGCTAAATATGCCAGAGAAAAGGCTAAATATGCCAGTGAAAAGGTTAAATACGTCAGAGAATAGGTTAAATTATCCCAAGAAATAGGGTGTCCTGTGAGTCTAAACTAAAAGACATAATGTACTGGTAAACACCTTTACAGAAACAATGCTAATTGTTATTTTTACTTATAAAAAGGATAACCCAATACAATCAATAACATCATCAAGAACAAAATAACCCCAAGTACCCAATCCTGATGTGGCTGCAAAATCCAACAAACCACCATCACAACAGTAAACCTCCATTTAGTGCACTTGAGAATAATAACCTCCCATTTACAATGTTAACAACAAAAAATATAATATATTGAATATACGTATTAACAAAATGCCAAATAATAACATAATAGTTCTGGGACATCTTCCCCTTCAATAAACAAATAACTTAAAATGTATCCTATCCAACCGAATGTCCTAATTAGTAATATTCATTACTAACAAAATGACCAAATAATGGCAATTATGGTAACATGACATCGAATACATATATTATAACGAAAAAAATTACAATAAATTCAAATAACATAACGATAGTTATGTCTACTCAATCACTAAGTAAGTGTCTTTAGGGTTGCCGTCGTCTGCCTTCCAAACACATGTGTCCTTGATGCCGGTTCTGTCATCTCTCGGTTGTTTAGATAACGTTTCCACCACCTGGTCCCAGGTAGCACCTCCACAATAACTGTGAAGTCTGGTGGTAGCAACACCCATCGGTTACTCTGGCGTTGATGAATTTGCGTTTGTTCAGGAAGTTTAAGGGTGCATGACCTCTCTGAAGTATGAAGTAACCGAACGATTCATAGGCGACCATGGTGATGACCCCCAGGTGCCTGTAGGCCAGAGTAAAGGTCTGATAGAGTATTTTGATAAATGAAACCACAGCCAAAGTGCAGCTCATGTAGGTGATGTGGTTTGGTATGTTGTTCACATTGCCGAGGTCGAAGTATTCTCTCCACTCTTTGCTGGCCGAGAAATAGTTTTTCCCGAGCTGGATAGCCTGTTGAATGTGAAATATATTTACGATGAAACCAATGAAGATGGCCAGACATATTTTACGCTTCATGAACTTCAGCCAGAAGAAAGGGTCGCCTAGGTACACTACAGGCCCAGTACTTCTTTCCCGTGATGTGGATATCCCACAAGTTTTGTAACACACAGGTTCTGAATCATTTGCACTGCCAGCCCTGAGTACCTGCACGGAAGTCTGGCCTGCTGCCTCAACGTTCTGCTTAGTCTCAACGTTCAACGTTGTCTCAATGTTCTCCAGCTTTTTGTAGACAACGGAATGCTTTTTAATCTTTACAGGGTTGTCATGAAAACAATCTTCATCATCCCTCACCTTCTGTATCTTCTTTGCCTCCTGTATCTTTTCCACCTTCTGCTGTACTGCCTTACTCTGTCGTATGATCCGTTTGACAGGTCGCCTCAGCATGTTGGCTGACCTCCCCTGACATTCCGCATTCGTCATCTGTATAGCCTCTGTCTGACATGGCATCTCCCTCCTCTGCATGACCTCAGTCTGACATGACATCTCCTTCATCTGCATGATCTCTGTCTGACATGACATCTCCATCTGCATGGCCTCTGTCTGACATGCCGCCTCCTTCATCTCCCTGACCTCTGTCTGACATGACATCTCCTTCCTTTGCTTGACTTCTGTCTGACATGACATCGCCTTCAACTGCACGACAACAGTCTGACAACTCAGATCTACCTCCTGACTAACCTCTGTCTTATTGTTAGAGCTTAACTTATTCCTTTGTTTATTGACCTTCTGGCTCACTTGTGCGAATCGATAATTGCCTAATGATCGTTGTTCATACCTCACACAGCCACTGTGTTCAGTAGTGTCAAACATCGTTCTCTCTATATGTTCGTGCTTCGCCCTGACTTGTTGTCTTTGCATCATCTGCTGGTCTTCTAATTCTAATTGTTTAATTTCAGATTCAGTCTTTCCAAAATACTTCCAAGCCGACTCTAATTCCTCCTCCTCTTCATTCTGTTCCTTTCTTGCTTGAACTCGTCTCTCAATCTCTGCCAGCAAGTTCTCTCCTTTTGACACCATTTTTGAATTATTATCATACCAAGCTGTTAGCTGCGGTTGCTTCACCTTTAGCTGTGCTTTAAGTTCTCTCAATCTTGAGTAATACTTCTTAAGTTCTCTGTCTTCTTCCTTATCGTACTCTGCACACCGCATCTTCGAAGATGGGGTCTCTTTCAGCTTTCGACATTTTTTTGCATTTACGACTGACTGAATGATACCTTGTAGCCTCTCCATCTCCTTATGTATATCTTCTACCTCCTTTTGAAGTTTATCCTTGTCCTCATTATAGACTTCCCTCTGTTCACGTTTCATTTTAGACGAGCACGTCACATCTCGCAGTTTTTCCTTTTCTAGTTCAATTTCAATCATTCGTAGTTGAGCCTCTCTTTCTTTCTCCTGCCTCTCTCGTTCCTTCGCTCTTTCGTCCCGCGTCATTGCATTCTCGATAAAATCACTCAACTTATCGCCCTGTAATCCTATTGCTGCCCCCTTCTGACGGTAAAACTCCATCAAGTCATCTTGAGAATTGGGATTCATGTTGATAAAAAATAAACGTGTGTCGTACCTTTCAGAAACCGCTCTTTTTTTTTTTAGACGAGCCCCCAAATATCACAATATACTTATAAATGAATACAAACAACAATACTCGAGGTTAGTCAAAACAATGTATTCTCTCCTTCAACAACAACAACCGTCACTACATCGCACCTTTTTCTACTTCCGTTCAACATAAACATTCATTTAGTGCACTGTCATGGGGAATACCCTGTGACAGCCAACTTACAGCATTTTCAAGTCATTTTTTTATTTCTTTTTCTCGATTCATAATCTCTATAACTATGTTCAATAAAATGATAATTGTGTTTGCAATAATATTTCAATTTGAATGTATAATTTTGTAACTTTAATTAAAAAAAAAAAGTGGAAATGTAAGCCTACAGAGTTGAAATTTTACCTAAACAACTGTTCTGTAGCGTTTTGAAAGAACGTGAATAAACTCTTATACATTTATAAACAGTTTTTTTTATTTTACAGAAGCGTACACAGTTGAAATATAATATGGAGTAACGAAATTTCTGAGTTTAAGTTTCGCTTAGAATAGACGTACACAATATGACAACAAATGACACACACATTGTGACAACAAATGACATACACATTGTGACAACAAATGACACACACATCGTGACAACAAATGACACACACATTGTGACCACAAATGACATACACATTGTGACAACAAATGACATACACATTGTGACAACAAATGACACACACATTGTGACAACAAATGACACACACATTGTGACAACAAATGACACATACATTGTGACAACAAATGACACACACATTGTGACAACAAATGACATACACATTGTGACAACAAATGACACACACATTGTGACAACAAATGACACACATTGTGACAACAAATGACATACACATTGTGACAACAAATGACACACACATTGTGACAACAAATGACACACACATTGTGACAACAAATGACACACACATTGTGACAACAAATGACATACACATTGTGACAACAAATGACACACACATTGTGACAACAAATGACATACACATTGTGACAACAAATGACATACACATTGTGACAACAAATGACGTACACATTGTGACAACAAATGACGTACACATTGTGACAACAAATGACTTGCACATTGTGACAACAAATTACATACACATTGTGACAACAAATGACGTACACATTGTGACAACAAATGACATACACATTGTGACAACAAATGACATACACATTGTGACAACAAATGACACACACATTGTGACAACAAATGACATACACATTGTGACAACAAATTACATACACATTGTGACAACAAATGACGTACACATTGTGACAACAAATTACATACACATTGTGACAACAAAGGGCAAAAACAATGGCAGTTATTCCGCGTCTTGAAAGAACATCAAGAAATTGTACATAAATTCCTGTTTCCGATTATTTTTGAATTCCACCAGCCAGTTTTGCGATGACCACTGAAGCCCAGCTCGCTAGGGCCAACACGTCCGGCAGCAGGAAGACGCCGATGAAACCGGCAATGACGACGACACCGGCCGTCCCAATGGCTGCCGCACGCGGTCGGCTGTCCTGAGAACTGGACTTCTCCCTCACAAATGATGAGATCTGGCTTTTGTTGACTACCAGGCTGGTTCTTATGGCGTCCTTAGCAACGGCCAGTTGCTCGGCGGAGAGCATGGTGTTTGAAAACGATCGAGGCGAGCATGGGCAGAGAAGAGACAGTTTCTTGGGTGAGCTAGAAGGATTGGGTGGTAAAGTGTTCTTGTTAGTTGTAGATTTCAGGGGCGTATAACCTACAGTTGGCGTCATTTGATGTGCTGTTATTGTAAAAGTCGTTGTGTGAGTCAGCGTCGGGGTCAGGAAGCTAGAGTGTGTTGAATCCAAAAGCGTCATTTCTCTTGACGTCATGCTTAGTGATGATATGCTGCCAGACGTTACATCAATGGAAAACGTCATTTGAGCAGGGGTTACGTAAAATGTTGCAGGCGGAGACGTCGCCATATGTAAATTTGTCTTAGGGTCAGACGTCACTCCGGATGACGTCGCAAGAACGGGTTTGGACGTCAATGACAAGGAGGCCTGTTGCTTGTAGGTCGTGAGAGATGATGTCGGGGGGATGTCAGATGAAGACCTGAACGAGGCCCCTACTGCGCCTGACGAGATGATGATCGCAGACGATACGTCATTTGACACCATCGCCGACGAAGTGACGAAAGCGCCCGTCATAACGGCTGACTCAGACGAAGATGATGCCACTGTCACCGCCAGTGACTCACTGATTGATACGTCAGACAGAGTGGAAAGATCAACGTATGAGGATGTATCTAATGAAGCCAACTGGGATGTCGATACAGATCCCAAAGTGGGATGTGAAGTTTGTAAAGATGTTGACCCTATAGTGCCACTGAATGTTGAAGTTTGTAAAGATGTTGACCCTATAGTGCCACTGAATGTTGAAGTTTGTAAAGATGTTGACCCTATAGTGCCACTGAATGTTGAAGTCCTCACGTGATGTAGAATTCTTAAAGATGATGATTCTATAATGGTACTTAACAATGAAGTCATTACAGGTGAACTTGACAGGGAAATATTCCTCTTTGCACCAATAGCGTACGGTATCTGAATATAAAAGGAACCGTTTACACATTAAATCATGCACACATTATAAAAGAAAACGTTTTTACACAAATTACAACCTTCTAGTTATACATCAGATACTTTCGTAACCTATCCACCCTCTGAAATAAAAAAAAAATATGGATTTTTAAAAAATCATATACTTTTATTTACGGTATATATTGAACACACACACCCCTTCCGTTTCCCTCTAAATAAAGGATTATAACCCCCCCCCCCCCCCGCTGTCCTTCCAATCCTCATGAGTTATATATTATGTGAACGGTCTCAAACATCCATTACAGTGGTGCATTAGGCAGCGATCATTCTGTAAATGAATAAAATTTTCGAACAATTTCCTTCTCGTTTAGTAACCAATGTTTCGTACTAAAGAACTACGTAAAATATCCGTTATTTCCGGGTAGCGACACAGGTGTGTACACTCATTTTCAAGATTCGAATCATAATACGGTGGGATAATGGTGAGGTAGGGGTGTAGAGCGCTCGACCGTCAACATAAGAGTCCTGTGCTCTATCCTCGATGAGAACCAATGGGAATTTCCCAGGTCCAAATAAAAGTAAGACAAACGTCCTTCAAGTCCAGCCAGCTTTAAATGGGTAACGGACATAAAGTTAGGGAAGTAAAGGCTGCTGGGCGTGGTGCTAGCCACACAACCCCTATAAATGACTTGGTTGTTAAAAGAGATTAATTTTACACTTAATCTGCCTCGATATTGTCTCAATACTTAGTACTTCAAAAAAAATAAACCAAAATAAAAAACTAAGGTAGACTATCCAGTTTAAAGTTTCAAACGTTGTGAATTACTCCCCTTACCGGAATGTTCATGTAGTCTACACTGACTCCAAGAGGGAAACAACTCGAGTCGTTGTTTTGGTTCAAGGACTGAGAAATGGCTGCGAAGGTTTCATTTCCATTCCCTGTTATAATGTGATAAACTCCCTCGTTCAAAATAAAATTGCATCCGTAATATTTGTTACCTTGATAAAAAGTTGAAGGTAAGAAAAAAACATTAAAAAAAAAACAATAAGATAATAACAATAATTTGTTGTAATAAAAATTAACTTTTTTTTTTCTTCTTAAAATGCAATAAAAACAACGGACTTGCTACGGTTCCGACAAAAGGCATGCGCCCTAGCGCTCTAGACGGACTTTATTTTTTTACGGCTGTAGATGTGCGCATGCGCGATTGTCGGACTCCTAGCCCAAACCCTAGCCCTAGCCCTAACCCTATCCCTAACCCTATCCCTAACCCTAATCCTAAACCCCTATCCCTAATCCTATTCCTAGCCCTATTCCTAACCCTAACCCTAACCTTAACCCTAGCCCCGAAAACAAAAGTTATGAATAAAATGCAGTCTGCCGCGCATGCGCACATCTTTTTTCGGAACCCGGAAAAAAAATACGGAGTTCTTTTGTCGGGCACGTAGCCACTTCCTAAAAACAATAACTATAAAAAAATAAATACACAAATTACTTTATAGAAATTATGAGGAATTGAACGAAATCCTATGCACCAATCTATATTTTAAGTTTCATCTATTCAGCTATTTATCACCTAATATTCGTTTAAAGACCTATTAATTCCTGTGTGTAATGTTGAAATTAGCAAAAGCTGGTGGAATTTCATCAGCTTTTTATGTCATAATTTTGCCGTGTTATGAAATACCATTGTCATATGGCCCACGCATTTATTTTTCTTACGTAATCTTAATTTCTATTAAATGTTTCTATCATCTGAGGAATTACTTTTTTTTAGAGCATTTTCGAAAAAAAATGCTCTATTGTCCCCGTTTTGTCTGTCCGTCTGTCCGTGTACACCCTAGATCTCAACAACCATAAGTCCTAGACCCATGATGTATATATCATTTTGTAGGTCTTGGCCTGCCAAGAAATGACTTTTTTTCATTTCGCGATCTGACCTCTCAGGGCCGTAAAAGGGGCCTTAGAACCGTTTTTTACTATATAAGCTATATTAATAAAGGAGCGCTATATCTCAGCAACTATAAGTCCTAGACCCATGATGTATATATCATTTTGTAGGTCTTGGCCTGCCATGTGTACATCAAAAGTTCATTTCGCGATAGGACCTCTGAGGGCCGGGCTTCAGGGCTCCTAAGGGGCTTATATATTATATATACACCTTGTACGTTCAATAACCCGTTCATTTGGTGCGAAATACTGCAGCACGTAGTTTCACCAAGATTTATTAAGAAACTCATCAAATGAAATAGTAAGCTTGTGTTCTGAGTTTAATTGAAAGTATCAGAGCTATGCAACAATTGACGGAGTTTTCGGACGATTAAATGACTATAATTTAGAATGTTTTCAATTATGAGTCCTATTTCAGTAACCACAAACCACTTGTAGTTAGATTTAAGAGACAATAATTTTTTTTCAAATATAAAGAAACGTCTTTATAATTATTTTTGTTTACAAATATATGCATTACACAATTGAATTTATAAACATTTCCAAAATTTACAAATATTTACTGAAAGCTAACAAACGTACTGATACATAACACGAAAATGCGCTAACACGTCCTGTGTCCAGAATGGAACAGGCTTAATTGCTTGTTTTAATTCATAGTGCATATTAGTAAAATTGTATACATTATTTTTGGCTAGCTTATTAATTGTACACTTTTTAGTGCTAAAAAATAAATTCGACTTGCTTTTGTTGATGAAGATGTTATCAAGCAGTTCAATTAACTAGTGCACCTTGTTTAGAAATGTCAACTTAAACAAAATCTGCAATCGATTGAACAACTGTAGGCTTTTTTTTTTTTAATAATTTTGACTTAAAAATCTTTGTCCGTATAAAAGATTGCCTTAAAAAAAGCAATTACCTTCAAAGCTTGACACAATTTTGAATTCCTTTTCTTTAAAATAGTGTATGCATATTGAGATTGATAATACAAGAGTTTCCAAAATTCATATTGATTAGATCCCATGAATGCCTTAACATTCCGCCCCTCACCCCCCCACCCCCATTCCCCCCCCCCTCCAAAAAAAAAAAGTCAACTGCCAGACAAAGCGTGTTAAATTTAAGCGTATACAAAAATGCCGTCCATTTAATCTTGCGTTCTATTGTTGTGTCATTGAGATCTCTTTTTACCGTCAGAAAAACTAAAACGCTCCCACTAGTGATGACTGTTTCAATTGTGAACATGGCATACCATCTCAACATTATAGATCATCATTTAATTGGGTTTGGGAATGCCAAGTACATTGTTGCCAAAGTACAATTGTCTTTAACACAATATAACGTAAACATTACTACAGTACCAATGATCCCAGTGCAGGAAATATTAATTCTGCTTTTAGTCCTGTTCTCGTTCACATTGTACACGTCAGTAGCAGCGGTCAGGATGTAGATGGTCTCCGACTGACCAAGCACCACAATGTCGTACTGCTTCCTCCACAACTGGAGTGACACAAGGGGCATAACGCAGTACAACGGGTTGCTACAGTATTTCTTCAGTTGTAATGGCCTGTTTGCCTCCCCTTGTATGTAGTAATATCCGTTGTCCTGAGGAACTATCAGGGAAACTATCTGCGTGGCGTTAATGGTATCTTTGTAGTTATTGGTTTTCTGTAACTACAAGTAAATAAATTAGTAATACGTTGTATTACCTTCACATTGTAATTTGTGGTGTGATTATAGAATATACATCATACAGGTGCGCATGGCCACTTTTTAATTGAAAATTGCGGATAATGTATGTTGTGGTGCTA
This sequence comes from Bulinus truncatus, assembly GCA_021962125.1. Taxonomy (NCBI): domain Eukaryota; kingdom Metazoa; phylum Mollusca; class Gastropoda; family Planorbidae; genus Bulinus; species Bulinus truncatus. Next base: position 3,148,891 of record JAGDYQ010000038.1, on the reverse strand, counting down.
TGTTGTGGTGCTATGTTGTGGTGCTATGGTGTGGTGCTATGGTGTGGTGCTATGTTGTGGTGCTATGTTGTGGTTTTATGTTGTCGTGCTATGTTGTGGTGCTTTGATGTGGTGCTATGTTGTGCTGCTATGGTGTATCTATATTTAGGTGCTCCGGTGCTACACTATTAAAAAGGAAAATAATACAAATCACACACATTTTTAGGAGTCATTATTAAATGACCTTTTAAATAGCGAAGTAAATTCCATGTGATACTAAATTCTGTTTATTGGACATGCAATGGAAATTGGATTAAAGAATAGGACATATCCGTTTCTAATTACGGAGTCCTAAACAGATTTGTTTGGTTTTTTTTCAAAATGACACTCATCAGAATATATGGTCAGTATATATATATATATATATATGGTCAGTATATATGGTTAGTATATATATATGGCCAGTATATGTATGGTTAGTATATATATATATGGTTAGTATATATATGGTATGTATATATATATGGTCTGTATACAGGGGCGCCGAGAGCCAACAAGGGCCCCAGGGCAGGACATCATTGCGGGCCCCTTAATAAACAATGAGTCGTGAAAAAATTGACATTGTCGGGGCGGCCGGGCCCCCTTACAGATGCGGGCCCCCTGGCAATGACCCCCCTGACCCCCCTCTCGGCGTGCCTGTCTGTATATATATGGTTAGTATATATATATATATATATATATGGTTAGTATATGTATGGTCAGTATATATATGGTCAGTATATGTATCGTCAGTATATATATGGTCAATATAAATATGGTCAGTATATATATATGGATATGTTTTTACCTGGACAGTAGTATTCAGGTGCTGAGTAAATAGCTGGAATCTGTTGCAAGTTCCTACCGCACTTGAAATCGACGAAAAGGAGGCGAACTGTGTACCCCTAGCATAAGAAGGAGAAGCCATGAAGTATCTGTAGTTCTGTACAACGACTGCAGTCCCAGGAGCAGGCTTAGATAGGGTAAAGTATTGTTGGTTATAAAACATTTTGTATTTAAACTATTAATACTTGCTATAAAGTAAAGATATAATCTAATATAATAATAGCGGTCTGGTTTCTGCGTTAAATCGAAAGCGGAAAACGATAATTCAAAATGGCGTCCTACCTGCGTCTCGATTCGAAAAATGTTTTGATTTTAAAATCTACAGTTTTGAACAGTTCCTGCGATTTTGAAACACGAAACCCAAAGGCCAAAATGTGAAATAATTCCATTTAAATATTTGTTTTTTTTCTTTATTTCTACAACATATTTCATCTTTAAATTGTAATAAATAAAAATCATGAAAAAATCGGATCTGTCCGAAACCAAAAATAACCTAGCCTACTGATCAAACCTAAGGGAATATAACTCTATGCAAAGGTTTTGCAGGGTACAACTAGACAGTGCCGTAGCAAGCTTTACTCGCGCCCGGGGCACAATACCTTTTTAATACCTTTTTAGCGCCCCCTATTCAAAAACCATACATTATATGTAAAATATACCATTTGGCGCCCCTTTGTGAGTAGCTCCCGGGGCATGACCCCCCCCCTTGCCCACTCCTCACTACGCCTCTGCAGCTAGTCTATCTCAATAAGAGCGTCAACCAATTAGGTAGACCCGGAGCTTCAAGCTAACGCCACATTCAAAATTGGTGATGTCATAGTCAACATAGTTGGAGTCACAGTAAACATAGATGATGTCATAGTCAACATAGTTGGAGTCACATTCAAAATTAGTGATGTCATAGTCAACATAGTTGGAGTCACATTCAAAATTAGTGATGTCATAGTCAACATAGTTGGAGTCACAGTAAACATAGATGATGTCATAGTCAACATAGTTGGAGTCACATTCAAAATTAGTGATGTCATAATCAACATAGTTGGAGTCACAGTAAACATAGATGATGTCATAGTCAACATAGTTGGAGTCACATTCAAAATTAGTGATGTCATAATCAACATAGTTGGAGTCACAGTAAACATAGATGATGTCATAGTCAACATAGTTGGAGTCACATTCAAAATTAGTGATGTCATAGTCAACATAGTTGGAGTCACATTCAAAATTAGTGATGTCATAGTCAACATAGTTGGAGTCACATTCAAAATTAGTGATGTCATAGTCAACATAGTTGGAGTCACAGTAAACATAGATGATGTCATAGTCAACATAGTTGGAGTCACATTCAAAATTAGTGATGTCATAGTCAACATAGTTGGAGTCACATTCAAAATTAGTGATGTCATAATCAACATAGTTGGAGTCACATTCAAAATTAGTGATGTCATAGTCAACATAGTTGGAGTCACATTCAAAATTAGTGATTTCATAGTCAACATAGTTGGAGTCACATTCAAAATTAGTAATTTCATAGTCAACATAGTTGGAGTCACATTCAAAATTAATGATGTCATAGTCAACATAGTTTGAGTCACAGTCAACATAGATGATGTCATAGTCAACATAGTTGGAGTCACAGTAAACATTAATGATGTCATAGCCAACATAGTTGGAGTCACAGTAAACATTAATGATGTCATAGCCAACATAGTTGGAGTCACAGTAAACATTAATGATGTCATAGCCAACATAGTTGGAGTCACAGTAAACATTAATGATGTCATAGCCAACATAGTTGGAGTCACAGTAAACATTAATGATGTTATAGTCAACATAGTTGGAGTCACAGTAAACATTAATGATGTTATAGTCAACATAGTTGGAGTCACATTCAAAATTAGTGATGTCATAGTCAACATAGTTGGAGTCACATTCAAAATTAGTGATTTCATAGTCAACATAGTTGGAGTCACATTCAAAATTAGTGATTTCATAGTCAACATAGTTGGAGTCACATTCAAAATTAATGATGTCATAGTCAACATAGTTTGAGTCACAGTCAACATAGATGATGTCATAGTCAACATAGTTGGAGTCACAGTAAACATTAATGATGTCATAGCCAACATAGTTGGAGTCACAGTAAACTTAATGATGTTATAGTCAACATAGTTGGAGTCACAGTAAACATTAATGATGTTATAGTCCAACATAGTTGGAGTCACATTCAAAATTAGTGATGTCATAGTCAACATAGTTGGAGTCACAGTAAACATTAATGATGTTATAGTCAACATAGTTGGAGCCACAGTAAACTTAATGATGTTATAGTCAACATAATCACAGTAAACATTAATGATGTTATAGTCAACATAGTTGGAGTCACAGTAAACATTAATGATGTTATAGTCAACATAGTTGGAGTCACAGTAAACATTAATGATGTTATAGTCAACATAGTTGGAGTCACAGTAAACATTAATGATGTTATAGTCAACATAGTTGGAGTCACAGTAAACATTAATGATGTTATAGTCAACATAGTTGGAGTCACATTCAAAATTAGTGATGTCATAGTCAACATAGTTGGAGTCACATTCAAAATTAGTGATGTCATAGTCAACATAGTTGGAGTCACAGTAAACATAGATGATGTCATAGTCAACATAGTTGGAGTTACAGTCAACATAGACGATGTCAGTCAACATAGTTGGAGTCACAGTCAACATAGATGATGTCGTAGTCAACATAGTTGGAGTCACAGTCAACATAGATGATGTCATAGTCAACATAGTTGGAGTCACATTCAAAATTAGTGATGTCATAGTCAACATAGTTGGAGTCACAGTAAACATAGATGATGTCATAGTCAACATAGTTGGAGTCACATTCAAAATTAGTGATGTCATAGTCAACATAGTTGGAGTCACATTCAAAATTAGTGATGTCATAGTCAACATAGTTGGAGTCACATTCAAAATTAGTGATGTCATAGTCAACATAGTTGGAGTCACAGTAAACATAGATGATGTCATAGTCAACATAGTTGGAGTCACATTCAAAATTAGTGATGTCATAGTCAACATAGTTGGAGTCACATTCAAAATTAGTGATGTCATAGTCAACATAGTTGGAGTCACATTCAAAATTAGTGATGTCATAGTCAACATAGTTGGAGTCACATTCAAAATTAGTGATTTCATAGTCAACATAGTTGGAGTCACATTCAAAATTAGTAATTTCATAGTCAACATAGTTGGAGTCACATTCAAAATTAATGATGTCATAGTCAACATAGTTTGAGTCACAGTCAACATAGATGATGTCATAGTCAACATAGTTGGAGTCACAGTAAACATTAATGATGTCATAGCCAACATAGTTGGAGTCACAGTAAACATTAATGATGTCATAGCCAACATAGTTGGAGTCACAGTAAACATTAATGATGTCATAGCCAACATAGTTGGAGTCACAGTAAACATTAATGATGTCATAGCCAACATAGTTGGAGTCACAGTAAACATTAATGATGTTATAGTCAACATAGTTGGAGTCACAGTAAACATTAATGATGTTATAGTCAACATAGTTGGAGTCACATTCAAAATTAGTGATGTCATAGTCAACATAGTTGGAGTCACATTCAAAATTAGTGATTTCATAGTCAACATAGTTGGAGTCACATTCAAAATTAGTGATTTCATAGTCAACATAGTTGGAGTCACATTCAAAATTAATGATGTCATAGTCAACATAGTTTGAGTCACAGTCAACATAGATGATGTCATAGTCAACATAGTTGGAGTCACAGTAAACATTAATGATGTCATAGCCAACATAGTTGGAGTCACAGTAAACTTAATGATGTTATAGTCAACATAGTTGGAGTCACAGTAAACATTAATGATGTTATAGTCAACATAGTTGGAGTCACATTCAAAATTAGTGATGTCATAGTCAACATAGTTGGAGTCACAGTAAACATTAATGATGTTATAGTCAACATAGTTGGAGCCACAGTAAACTTAATGATGTTATAGTCAACATAATTGGAGTCACAGTAAACATTAATGATGTTATAGTCAACATAGTTGGAGTCACAGTAAACATTAATGATGTTATAGTCAACATAGTTGGAGCCACAGTAAACTTAATGATGTTATAGTCAACATAGTTGGAGTCACAGTAAACATTAATGATGTTATAGTCAACATAGTTGGAGTCACAGTAAACATTAATGATGTTATAGTCAACATAGTTGGAGTCACATTCAAAATTAGTGATGTCATAGTCAACATAGTTGGAGTCACATTCAAAATTAGTGATGTCATAGTCAACATAGTTGGAGTCACAGTAAACATAGATGATGTCATAGTCAACATAGTTGGAGTTACAGTCAACATAGACGATGTCAGTCAACATAGTTGGAGTCACAGTCAACATAGATGATGTCGTAGTCAACATAGTTGGAGTCACAGTCAACATAGATGATGTCATAGTCAACATAGTTGGAGTCACAGTCAACATAGATGATGTCATAGTCAACATAGTTGGAGTCACAGTAAACATGAATGGTGTCACAGTCAACATGAATGGTGTTACAGTCAGCATAGATGGTGTCACAGACAATATAGATGGTGTTAAAGTCAACATATCTGCCGCCAATGCCGACATTAATGGTGTCACAGTCTCCAGTAGTGATTTGAAATTCATTATTAAATCTTTCACGCTCAACATTAATACGGCCACCTTTGATTATATACAAGTAGTTCGTGTGACTATTTCTCATGTCTGCAATGCACATGCGCCATATTACCCCATAGTTTGATCCGACGTAAACGGCGATGGGCTTGTCCGCTTTGACATTCAGAATATCAAGGGATGCTGGACCTTGCAGTTCAAGAACTCTAATTCCGAATTGCGGCAGCGAGAAGTCTAGCTGCTTCAGTCCCCTGACAGATTAGACAGCAACAAGGTAAGCGCTAATTTGATAAATCTATTTTTATATTATTAGGCTTTCTGGGCTCTCAAACTAGGATAGGCCCAAACTCTATAAATAGTACATGCTTTGAAAGGGTCAGTTTATTACCAAGGCTCTCATTTATTCATTAATTGATATCAATAAATATCTGTTAGACGGGCTGGAGACAGTGGCGTAGTGAGGGGGACATCATGCGCTACTCCCAAAGGGGCGACAAATGGTAAATTTAACATATAATATTAGATGTATTTCGAATGGGGGGGGGCGCTAAAAAGGGATTGAGTTAAGCTCGCTACGCCACAGACTGGAGAGTACTCAGACCGTAAAATACAAGCCTGGCTCTCGAGTCTCTACTGTACTTTGATGTATCTTATAATCTTATAATAGATTTCAAATAAGGACCTCACCAAAGAGACACGTCTCCAACAGCGATAACACGTAGATTGTAATTTTACAAAAAAGATTTGATGCCTTTAAAATATATGATTATGGACAAATTTTAACATAATACTTGATGGAAAAAAATACCCTTTGATCAAGACTTGTCCATGCAAATGACGTCATGAACAATTGATTTATGCATTCACTGATAATTCATCAAATATAACATATCAGTATTCTGTCCAAAGATTCTATTAAATCACTATCAATGCTATTTCTGTAATATTTTTTATGCTCTATAATTGCAAGAGAGTGACACATAGCAGATTATGAACTTTTATCGGTTGATAGCAAAATTATAAATGTCTCTTAGATATTGACCGCAAAACCAAATCAACACTAAAATATCTTGCAGATTTATAGTTTTCTTTTGTAACATTGTTTATTGTTTTTATTGTTTTATTTTTTTTATTTTGTAACATTGTTTATTGTTTTTATTGTTTTATTTTGTAACATTATTTATTGTTTTTATTGTTTTATTTTGTAACATTGTTTATTGTTTTTATTGTTTTATTTTTAACGGAGTTAGTCCACTGATTCTCAAAGTCGGAAAACTTCCACCCCTCCCCCCCGACTGACAGTATACTTTTGACGTAAACCAGATTGCACTTCAATAAAATGTGTCGGGTTTTGTACAGCTAGGGCGCCCCCATTAGTGGGTTATAGGATCTAAGAGATTTTTATCTCATCCTTACAGGGACTTCACATACTACATTTAAAATGAAACAAAAAAATGCCAGAAAAACTCATAGTGTAGTTAGTGTTATCTCATGCAACAAATTAAAAGTTAATATCAGGGCCGGCTTTAGCACTAGGCATACTGGGCATTTGCCCAGGGCCGCCAAATTCAAAGGGGCCGCCAATTTTGTAAAAAATTATTGAAAAAATTAAAATATACAAATTATTTACAATGTTTTAAAAATTTAAAAACACGAATTTTATTTTATTTTCGTTCAATAGCTGGCGCAAACTAACGATCACAATAATATTGTTATTAACCCTTTACCCCTCATAGCCGCCGATTGCCGCCTCTACCAGTTAACCCTCGTAGCCGCCGATTGCCGCTTTTTGGATTGTTCCGCTGCTCAGGCCATTCTTGTTTTAATTAACTAATTTAAGCAATAACGATTGTGGATTCGTGTAAAGCGGAAAAAAAAAAACTTTCTGATCGTGTTTACATTATTAAAATCCAACGTGTGGTTATTTTTTGGTCTGTTTTTGAAATTGTGTAATTTTTTCAAGATTTTACGAATATTTAGGGATGTTTGGGAATTATAATCAGTTGGATGATAATAATGTGGAAAGTGATTTAGATGTTTTTATAGTGGAAATCCACTTTTCACAAGCTAATGTTTTTAATAAGCACAACACTAATAATTTGCTTTTAATCTTTTTAAAATTAAAAATTTCAGCCATGAAAAGTACTAAATCGGATTCCGGAGCATAAAAACGAAAACGAAAAAAAAGTCGAAATGGAACTATTGAAATCACAAGAAGGTGCTATTTATAAACACTTGAAGATGAAGGATAAATATACAGACGTCGTTTTAGAGTCCTCCTCCGAGTTACTTTGTGAAGCGTCCGAAGTCGAAGACAATGAGCAAGAACATATTGTTATAACCTATAATGACGTATTGAAAAAAGATAGCATTGCCGACAAAACAGAAGAAACAACATCGGAAAAATGAAAAGATCAAAATCAAACAGAAATAGACGTAAAAGATGTATAAAAAAATAATGGTCTCAGAGCTTGAGATAACGAATCCAGACAACGCAGTCGACTGGACTGACATTAGTTGTTGGCCATCATCTCTCAACAATCAGAAGCGTGTTTTTGTTGTTAAGCGGTGTCCAATACGTATTGAAAATTTTAATTTTCCAGAAACAGATCGGAGACGATTTTTAACAGCATGCTACAAAAGGAAACTCTGCAATCAGGAACCACTTGACAGACGTTGGCTAGTTTACTCTGTCAAGCAGGACCGGGTGTACTGTTTCTGTTGTAAACTTTTTCTAACGCTTCTAACTCATTTTCCTCTGACGGTTATAATAACTGGAAACATTTTCTTGCAGTTGTCAGCCTTCATGAAACATCATGTAACCACATCACTGCGCAGATAAACTGGATCGAAATGGAGAATAGATTGAATTTAAATATAACGATTGATAAAGAAACTATTAGATTAATGAATGCAGAAAAAATGCATTGGCGTGGTGTACTTGAAAGGCTGTTAGCTATTATCCAATATTTGGCTAAAAATAATCTTGCATTTCGAGGAGCAAATGAAAATTTGAATTGTGCTAACAATGGACATTTTTTGGGATTGGTAGAGCTGTTAGCTAAATTTGATGCCGTTTTACAAGAACATCTTCGCAGAATAAACAATAATGAAATTCATGATCACTTTTTAGGTAAAACCATGCAAAATGAATTTCTGCATTTGATCAGCCAGAGAATTTTAAAGAAAATTGTAGCCAGCATTATTGAATCAAAGTATTATTCTATCATGTTAGATTGTACATCGGATATTAGCCACCAAGAGCAAATGACATTAATCATTCGGTATGTTGAAATAAACGAACAAACTATGAATATTATGGAGCGATTTGTAGGTTTTATACCAACCAAAAATAGCACTGGAATCGGACTTGTTAATGCATTTTTACAAAAACTTGATGAACTGGGTTTGTCAATCGCAAACTGTCGTGGCCAAGGATACGATAATGGCGCAAACATGCGGGGTTGTAATAAAGGAGTTCAATCCAGAATTTTGCAAATAAACAAACGAGCATTGTTTGTGTCATGCGGTTGTCACAGTTTGAACTTGCTTCTTGGAGATATGGCTCAATCCTCTGTAGTTGCTAAATCTTTTTTTGGTATTGTTTAGCAAATTTATGTTTTATTTTCTGCATCAGTTCAAAGATGGCAAATCCTAAAAAAACATGTGAAAAATCTTACAGTGAAACCATTGTCCGACACTAGATGGGAGTGTAAAGTGAGCAGTGTAAAAGCCATTCGCTATCAAATTGGTGATATATACGACGCATTGGTTGAGGTCTCAGAAACAGCTAATGATCCAAAATGCAGAACAGAAGCTAATTCTCTATCAAAAGAATTAAAAAACTTCACGTTCCTTGTAACATTGTCAGTTTGGTATGAAATGCTAAATAAAATAAATTTGCTAAGTAAGACGATGCAGCGTGATAACATAGAATTGGATCTAAATTTGGAGCTACTACAAAAGTTGCGTGAGTTTCTTATTTCGTTCAAAGAAAATGACTTTCAGGCATCGGAAATTGCAGCAAACTCATTAGCAGAAGAGCTGGAAATGAGTGATGATGAAATGGGTTTTCCAGCAATTGTTACTTCTTTGAGACGAAAAAGAGTTAAAAAACAGTTTTTATATGAATCTGCTGAAGATGAATCAGTGCAAGATCCCATAGAAAACTATCGGATAGGTTTCTTCAACGTGTTGATGGATCAGGCTATAATGTCTTTTAATGAACGATTTGAACATTTGACCAAATTTAACAATAATTTTGGATTCCTCTTTAAAATTTCAGACTTGAAAAATCGTGACGACGCAATGCAAAAAAAAACACTGCAAAAACTTATATGAAATATTCTCTGATGTTAGCAATTCTGCCTCTGCGCATTTACCAATCGCGGAAATCGATAGTGACATCGAGGAACTCAATTTATTTACTGAACTAAAAACTTAAACTTTTGCCATACCTGAAGGTACATCTCCACTTGACATGTTAAAGTATATTAATGCACACCGATTAAATGAGGTCTTTCCAAATGTTACAAATGCTTTACGCATTTTGTTAACAATACCTGTTACTGTTGCATCAGCAGAACGCAGTTTTTCAAAATTAAAGTTAATTAAAACTTATTTGCGCTCCACAATGACGCAAGATAGGCTGGTAGACATTGCCCTGATTTCCATTGAGAATGATTTAGCATCATCCTTGGATTATGCAAGTTTAATTGACGAATTTGCAAGCATAAAGTGTAGAAAAAATGTCCTGTAAGTAAACCTAACTATTAAATTTCATAATTCTGAACACAATATTCTTTCGTCTATTAATTAATTATTATTAATAAAAAATCGTTTACTAGTGTCACTATCTAGTCCAACTTTGCTGTTCATGATTACTATATAAAATTAATATGTAGAGGGGCCGCCATTTTACTTTTGCCTAGGGCCGCCAAATATCTAAGGCCGGCTCTGGTTAATATTCTAAACTGTTTGCACACAGAAAGGTGTGCCCATTCTCCTGTCAACGTTTATCAGAGCCAAGTTGTAAATGTAAAACACAATCTTACGTAAATATGGTCCATAAAAATGTACTGACCCAGTTCCGTTAGCGACGTCAATGAAGCTAGAAGGCTGCGATTGATTAGAGAATTGCAGGCTTGTGTGGACCTTCGTTGTACCGAGCAGTGCTGCTATCACGACCTTCAGATAGAACGAAAATCCCGCACTTCAATTAATTCCAGTATTCTAGCCAGATGTGCTGGTCACATACTGTGGCGGTGATAAATTGCATGATAACAAATATCGATTATATTAAATTTTTCAACATGTATCTAAAGATGTTTATTTTCTTTATCCTTAGATTACACCCGCCCCCCACATAATACATTGTAACAGTGTTGAGAGAAAATTTTCATTACTCTGTTTTATTTTTTCCGTCTAATTCCAGAATCTGTTACGTTTTTTAGAAGTGAAAGTAAATGATATTTTTCGTAAACCGATTATGTTACTTTTTACAGATTTTTAATAGGCAACTGATCCGGCTACCCGATTCCGAATGCTGGGAAATTAATTGGAAAAGGGGTTCAATGAACCGGATGAGAATAAAGTGGGTTACAATTCCGATATCTCCCCCCCCCCCAAAAAAAAAAGCTCCGAAATTATTACACTGTTTTATTACATGCACTAATAACGTGTGTATGGACATTGTGAAACAAACAGCCTACATGATGAACATCTGAATCATTGCAATAATAACGGTTTTTTTTTCATTTCGAGGTCCGAATAACGGTTCACGAAAAGACAATTTAAAGCCATTTAAAGCTTGGCAGACTTTTCAAAGGTGTTTGATGTCCATAGACAAACGCCTTTTATTAAAGATTTTATAGCAATTAAAATTTGAAAAGGCCATTTGAAAACTGATCTGATCTAAACCGCGAATAAAAGGAGATGTAAAAGGAGATCCAACTCACTAGATGAAACTAACCCTAATTTAGTCCAGACACCCTAGATAAAACTAACCCTAATTTAGTCCAAACACCCTAGATAAAACTAACCCTAATTTAGTCCAAACACCCTAGATAAAAATAACCCTAATTTAGTCCAAACACCCTTGGTAAAACTAACCCTAATTTAGTCTAAACACCCTAGATAAAAATAACCCTAATTTAGTCTAAACACCCTAGATAAAACTAACCCTAATTTAGTCCAAACAAGCTAGATAAAACTAACCCTAATTTAGTCTAAACACTCTAGATAAAACTAACTTTAATTTAGTCCAAACACCGTCGTAAATCTAACCCTAAAATAGTTCAATCACCCTCGTAAAACTAACCGTAAAATAGTTAAAACACCCTCATTAGAAAAACCTTAATATAAACCCTAATTTCCTATAAATCTAACCATATCCTGTCCATACTTGATCTGTCCCGGATGTAAAAACATGATACGATTTTGATTGGTGATTCATAGGGAAGATGAGAGAACTCTTGTAGAAAGTATCAACTTGACGTTTCATAACAACCGTAACTTCCTGTGTGGCCTGTATAACCATCACCCTGTGCTCTTCAGATAATAAACAGACAGATAAACGTCTTACTATCTATCTATCTATCTATCTATCTATCTATCTATCTATCTATCTATCTATCTATCTATCTATCTATCTATCTATCTATCTATCTATCTATCTATCTATCTATCTATCTATCTATCTATCTATCTATCTATCTATCTATCTATCTATCTATCTATCTATCTATCTATCTATCTATCTATCTATTTATCTATCTATCTATCTATCTATCTATCTATCTATCTATCTATCTATCTATCTATCTATCTATCTATCTATCTATCTATCTAACAGTAATCCAGTCTGTCTAACTATCTGCTGATATTTTGTTTTTGAAATGAAATATGAGTGAAAAGTAGAAAAATTACGATTACTATGAAACTATACTGTAGAAGAATTGTTTACCCAGGGCAATGGCTGCTTGATAAATGATAGCATGACTCGGCGGCCTCCAGCGGGACTCTTTCATCAGATAACCATTGGTTGTAACATTGTAGAGATAAACAAACGTAATACCAGGCGCACCTAGTGAGCAATGACATAATAAATTAAATAAGTAGGTGCCGGGGGGCTATTTGTAGTTACTGTAATGGTTTAGATCATCGGAATAAATCAATAATAATAAAATAATAATCTGGCGTGTCTACACTGTCACGGTACATTGATATGTATTGTATGGAAATGCTTTCTTATTGAAACACACACACACACACACACACATATATATATATATATATACATTTATATATATGTATTTATATACCGTTAGTTCTTAAATACAAATAAAACAAAACAAATATAAGCGTCAATCTAACCAAATAATAGCGGTTTGGGTTCTGGGTTAAATCGAAAGTAAAGAATTAATACAACAGTATTCCAGTTTAAAATACCATCATGAAAAAATCGGATCTGCCCGAAACCAAAAATAACATAACCTACCGATCAAGCCTAAGGGGATATAACTCTATGCAAAAGTTTTTGCAGGGTACAGCTAGTATTTATTATTAAGTGTTTTTGTATTCAATTAAGATACAAATCTAGATGAACGGCTCGAAAAAAAAACACTGAGATATTTACCTGTTGTTATTGTCAATGTTGTGGACGCATTGGTTCGTGTTTGGTCCGCAGGTAAGACCACAAGGTAGGTTGTGTATATGACACCTTATTAAACGAAAATACACAGCTACTGTCATCATTATATAATTCAGGTAGATCAATCTTACATTCAATTATTGTCATAATTACTGAACATTTTGGAACTATGAACATAAAATTATATATATCAGCTGATATTTTGTTTTTGAAATGGAATATGAATGAAGAGTAGAAATATAAGATTACTATGAAACTATACTGTGGAAGAGTTGTTTACCCAGGGCAATGGCTGCTTGATAAATGATAAATGATAATTTTTTTGGGATTTCTACTGTTTACATGCATCTGATAGATGCATGTAAACCGTAGAACTCCCAAAAAATGTTGCGGAGGAAAAATGGCTTATTAGGAAAGAAAGCTTTTCAATTTCATTCAATGTTTCCTTCTTGTTAATTTAAAAATTTCTAAGAATATTGTACCATTTTTATCTGGACATTATCGCCTAAAGTATTATTTACCATTAATTTCTTTGATTTAACTTCCGTTTAAAGAAGTTAATACTACCAATGATTATGCCTCCGTGTTCCCCATGGTGCCTCCATGACTATTGCACCATCAGCTATAATGGGGATGAAAAAAAAGGGCACTAACAAAAAACCGTCTCTGATTGGTTTATAGAATCTAAAGAAATGAATATCTCATCCTTAGAGGGACTTCATGGGGACTTCCATTAACTAGTTTGATTCAGGCTTAAATGTAATGTTAGCTGTCACTTGATTTCTAATTGTACTTACACTTGTTACAAATCTAGAAACAAACTAATGCCTTGGGATATACTTACTTTTCTGGCATAAGGACATTCCCAGTGTTGCGTCATCATTATGTCCGCTGAGTGTACATCTATTTCCCGACGACAGATCCAGTGATAAGTACGTCGAGTTCCCCCATGGATTGGGCCCTTGACCAAGCAACCAGGTCTCGTTTACAGACTGGTTGGTCGATGTCCACCTGAAGTCTGGTGTGTGGGGGTGAACATTGCGGGCACCCAGGAAAATTTTAATATTTGTCTCATCTATTGGAAAAAAAATAATATCTCGCCATTAATAAATTCATAGCCGTCAAACTGAGCTAAGTCTTTGTTCCTAAAATAATCGATTCTCTAGTACAGTGCCTCCCAAACTTTCGACTTGTATGCACCCTTTCTTTATCTTCTTAATAATAAGGACCCCTTGTAAAAAAATCATATATAATAATACTCATTTCCAGTGTGCGTTAAATCGAAAGTAAAGAATTAATACAACAGTATTCCAGTTTAAAATACAACCATGAAAAAAATCGGATCTGCCCGAAAGCAAAAAATAACCTAGCCTACCGATCAATCATAAGGCGATATAACTCTATGCAAATGTTTTGCAGGGTACAGCTAGTAAATTATAATTGCATAACTTTACTGCGGTTCTGGTTTCCCCTCATTTCATTGTTTTCGCTTCAACCGTGTAAGTTTACCAGATGTTCTCATCCCCAGTGTGGCGCGTCCCCCCACAAAACTGTTCACGTACACCAGGGGGTCAGCGTACCACACTTTGGGAAACACTGCTCTAGAACTATGATGGGAAAAAGGTAAAATAAACACTTCCGTAATGAACAATGTGGAAAAGTTTGTTATTGTAAATATTCTGAAGCATTATGGATGACGTAGATGCAGGTGGAGAGGGGGGGGAGAGGGTAACTGACATATTATGACAGAAACATGTTGAGGAGGGATATTTAATATATGCCACATGTGACATTATAAAGACAAACATGACATAAACACAGGTGAAGAATTACAATGAAGGGACGAGGGACAGAAGACATTAGATAGCTGTGATAAAGGAAGGTTAGGTTACAGAAATCACCGTTATGTACGTGTAGATAGCTGTGATAAAGGTAGGTTATGTTACAGAAATCACCGTTATGTACGTGTGGATAGTTGTGATAAAGGTAGGTTATGTTACAGAAATCACCGTTATGTGCGTGTAGATAGCTGTGATAAAGGTAGGTTATGTTACAGAAATCACCGTTATGTGCGTGTAGATAGCTGTGATAAAGGTAGGTTATGTTACAGAAATCACCGTTATGTACGTGTAGATAGTTGTGATAAAGTTAGCTTACAGAAATCACCGTTATGTGCGTGTAGATAGCTGTGATAAAGGTAGGTTATGTTACAGAAATCACCGTTATGTGCGTGTAGATAGCTGTGATAAAGTTAGCTTACAGAAATCACCGTTATGTACGTGTAGATAGCTGTGATAAAAGTAGCTTGCAGAAATCACCGTTATGTGCGTGTAGATAGCTGTGATAAAGGTAGCTTACAAAAATCACCGTTATGTGCGTGCAGATAGCTGTGATAAAGGTAGCTTACAGAAATCACCGTTATGTGCGTGTAGATAGCTGTGATAAAGTTAGCTTACAGAAATCACCGTTATGTACGTGTAGATAGCTGTGATAAAAGTAGCTTGCAGAAATCACCGTTACGTGCGTGTAGATAGCTGTGATAAAGGTAGCTTACAAAAATCACCGTTATGTGCGTGCAGATAGCTGTGATAAAGGTAGCTTACAGAAATCACCGTTATGTGCGTGTAGATAGCTGTGATAAAGGTAGGTTATGTTACAGAAATCACCGTTATGTGCGTGTAGATAGCTGTGATAAAGTTAGCTTACAGAAATCACCGTTATGTACGTGTAGATAGCTGTGATAAAAGTAGCTTGCAGAAATCACCGTTATGTGCGTGTAGATAGCTGTGATAAAGGTAGCTTACAAAAATCACCGTTATGTGCGTGCAGATAGCTGTGATAAAGGTAGCTTACAGAAATCACCGTTATGTGCGTGTAGATAGCTGTGATAAAGTTTTACAGAAATCACCGTTATGTGCGTGTAGAAACATAGCTGTGATAAAGGTAGAATATGTTACAGAAATCACCATTATGTGCGTGTAGATAGCTGTGATAAAGGAAGATTAGGTTACAGAAATCACCGTTATGTGCGTGTAGATAGCTGTGATAAAGGAAGGTTAGCTTACAGAAATCACCGTTATGTACGTGTAGATAGCTGTGATAAAGGTAGGTTATGTTACAGAAATCACCGTTATGTACGTGTGGATAGTTGTGATAAAGGTAGGTTATGTTACAGAAATCACCGTTATGTGCGTGTAGATAGTTGTGATAAAGTTAGCTTACAGAAATCACCGTTATGTGCGTGTAGATAGCTGTGATAAAGGTAGGTTATGTTACGGAAATCACCGTTATGTGCGTGCAGATAGCTGTGATAAAGGTAGCTTACAGAAATCACCGTTATGTACGTGTAGATAGCTGTGATAAAAGTAGCTTGCAGAAATCACCGTTATGTGCGTGTAGATAGTTGTGATAAAGTTAGCTTACAGATATCACCGTTATGTGCGTGTAGATAGCTGTGATAAAGGTAGGTTATGTTACAGAAATCACCGTTATGTGCGTGTAGATAGTTGTGATAAAGTTAGCTTACAGAAATCACCGTTATGTGCGTGTAGATAGCTGTGATAAAGGTAGGTTATGTTACGGAAATCACCGTTATGTGCGTGCAGATAGCTGTGATAAAGGTAGCTTACAGAAATCACCGTTATGTACGTGTAGATAGCTGTAATAAAAGTAGCTTGCAGAAATCACCGTTATGTGCGTGTAGATAGCTGTGATAAAGGTAGCTTACAAAAATCACCGTTATGTGCGTGCAGATAGCTGTGATAAAGGTAGGTTATGTTACAGAAATCACCGTTATGTGCGTGTAGATAGCTGTGATAAAGGTAGCTTACAAAAATCACCGTTATGTGCGTGCAGATAGCTGTGATAAAGGTAGCTTACAGAAATCACCGTTATGTGCGTGTAGATAGCTGTGATAAAGTTTTACAGAAATCACCGTTATGTGCGTGTAGAAACATAGCTGTGATAAAGGTAGAATATGTTACAGAAATCACCATTATGTGCGTGTAGATAGCTGTGATAAAGGAAGATTAGGTTACAGAAATCACCGTTATGTGCGTGTAGATAGCTGTGATAATGGAAGGTTAGCTTACAGAAATCACCGTTATGTACGTGTAGATAGCTGTGATAAAGGTAGGTTATGTTACAGAAATCACCGTTATGTACGTGTGGATAGTTGTGATAAAGGTAGGTTATGTTACAGAAATCACCGTTATGTGCGTGTAGATAGCTGTGATAAAGGTAGGTTATGTTACAGAAATCACCGTTATGTGCGTGTAGATAGTTGTGATAAAGTTAGCTTACAGAAATCACCGTTATGTGCGTGTAGATAGCTGTGATAAAGGTAGGTTATGTTACGGAAATCACCGTTATGTGCGTGCAGATAGCTGTGATAAAGGTAGCTTACAGAAATCACCGTTATGTACGTGTAGATAGCTGTGATAAAAGTAGCTTGCAGAAATCACCGTTATGTGCGTGTAGATTGTGGTGATAAAGTTAGCTTACAGATATCACCGTTATGTGCGTGTAGATAGCTGTGATAAAGGTAGGTTATGTTACAGAAATCACCGTTATGTGCGTGTAGATAGTTGTGATAAAGTTAGCTTACAGAAATCACCGTTATGTGCGTGTAGATAGCTGTGATAAAGGTAGGTTATGTTACGGAAATCACCGTTATGTGCGTGCAGATAGCTGTGATAAAGGTAGCTTACAGAAATCACCGTTATGTACGTGTAGATAGCTGTGATAAAAGTAGCTTGCAGAAATCACCGTTATGTGCGTGTAGATAGCTGTGATAAAGGTAGCTTACAAAAATCACCGTTATGTGCGTGCAGATAGCTGTGATAAAGGTAGGTTATGTTACAGAAATCACCGTTATGTGCGTGTAGATAGCTGTGATAAAGGTAGGTTATGTTACAGAAATCACCGTTTTGTACGTGTAGATAGTTGTGATAAAGTTAGCTTACAGAAATCACCGTTATGTGCGTGTAGATAGCTGTGATAAAGGTAGGTTATGTTACAGAAATCACCGTTATGTGCGTGTAGATAGCTGTGATAAAGTTAGCTTACAGAAATCACCGTTATGTACGTGTAGATAGCTGTGATAAAAGTAGCTTGCAGAAATCACCGTTATGTGCGTGTAGATAGCTGTGATAAAGGTAGCTTACAAAAATCACCGTTATGTACGTGTAGATAGCTGTGATAAAGGTAGGTTATGTTACAGAAATCACCGTTATGTGCGTGTAGATAGTTGTGATAAAGTTAGCTTACAGATATCACCGTTATGTGCGTGTAGATAGCTGTGATAAAGGTAGGTTATGTTACAGAAATCACCGTTATGTGCGTGTAGATAGTTGTGATAAAGTTAGCTTACAGAAATCACCGTTATGTGCGTGTAGATAGCTGTGATAAAGGTAGGTTATGTTACGGAAATCACCGTTATGTGCGTGCAGATAGCTGTGATAAAGGTAGCTTACAGAAATCACCGTTATGTACGTGTAGATAGCTGTGATAAAAGTAGCTTGCAGAAATCACCGTTATGTGCGTGTAGATAGCTGTGATAAAGGTAGCTTACAAAAATCACCGTTATGTGCGTGCAGATAGCTGTGATAAAGGTAGCTTACAGAAAACACCGTTATGTGCGTGTAGATAGCTGTGATAAAGGTAGCTTACAGAAATCACCGTTATGTGCGTGTAGATAGCTGTGATAAAGGAAGGTTAGGTTCCAGAAATCACCGTTGTGTGCGTGTAGATAGCTGTGATAAAGGAAGGTTAGGTTACAGAAATCACCGTTATGTACGTGTAGATAGCTGTGATAAAGGTAGGTTATGTTACAGAAATCACCGTTATGTGCGTGTAGATAGTTGTGATAAAGTTAGCTTACAGAAATCACCGTTATGTACGTGTAGATAGCTGTGATAAAAGTAGCTTGCAGAAATCACCGTTATGTGCGTGTAGATAGCTGTGATAAAGGTAGCTTACAAAAATCACCGTTATGTGCGTGCAGATAGTTGTGATAAAGGTAGCTTACAGAAATCACCGTTATGTGCTTGTAGATAGCTGTGATAAAGTTAGCTTACAGAAATCACCGTTAAGTGCGTGTAGAAACATAGCTGTGATAAAGGTAGGTTATGTTACAGAAATCACCGTTATGTGCGTGTAGATAGCTGTGATAAAGGTAGGTTAGGTTACAGAAATCACCGTTATGTGCGTGTAGATAGCTGTGATAAAGTTAGCTTAAAGAAATCACCGTTATGTGCGTGTAGATACATAGCTGTGATAAAGGTAGGTTAGGTTACAGATAATCACCGTTATGTGCGTGTAGATAGCTGTGATAAAGGTAGGTTATGTTACAGAAATCACCGTTATGTGCGTGTAGATAGCTGTGATAAAGTTAGCTTAAAGAAATCACCGTTATGTGCGTGTAGATAGCTGTGATAAAGGAAGGTTAGGTTCCAGAAATCACCGTTGTGTGCGTGTAGATAGCTGTGATAAAGGAAGGTTAGGTTACAGAAATCACCGTTATGTACGTGTAGATAGCTGTGATAAAGTTAGCTTAAAGAAATCACCGTTATGTGCGTGAACAAACATAGCTGTGAAAAAGGTAGGTTAGGTTACAGAAATCACCGTTATGTGCGTGTAGAAACATAACTGTGATAAAGGTAGGTTATGTTACAGAAATCAGCGTTATGTGCGTGTAGATAGTTGTGATAAAGTTAGCTTACAGAATTCACCGTTATGTGCGTGTAGATAGCTGTGATAAAGGTAGGTTATGTTACAGAAATCACCGTTATGTGCGTGTAGATAGCTGTGATAAAGGTAGGTTATGTTACAGAAATCACCGTTATGTGCGTGTAGATAGTTGTGATAAAGTTAGCTTACAGAAATCACCGTTATGTACGTGTAGATAGCTGTGATAAAAGTAGCTTGCAGAAATCACCGTTATGTGCGTGTAGATAGCTGTGATAAAGGTAGCTTAAAGAAATCACCGTTATGTGCGTGCAGATAGTTGTGATAAAGGTAGCTTACAGAAATCACCGTTATGTGCGTGTAGATAGCTGTGATAAAGTTAGCTTAAAGAAATCACCGTTATGTGCGTGAACAAACATAGCTGTGAAAAAGGTAGGTTAGGTTACAGAAATCACCGTTATGTGCGTGTAGAAACATAACTGTGATAAAGATAGGTTATGTTACAGAAATCACCGTTATGTGCGTGTAGATAGTTGTGATAAAGTTAGCTTACAGAATTCACCGTTATGTGCGTGTAGATAGCTGTGATAAAGGTAGGTTATGTTACAGAAATCACCGTTATGTGCGTGTAGATAGTTGTGATAAAGTTAGCTTACAGAAATCACCGTTATGTACGTGTAGATAGCTGTGATAAAAGTAGCTTGCAGAAATCACCGTTATGTGCGTGTAGATAGCTGTGATAAAGGTAGCTTAAAGAAATCACCGTTATGTGCGTGCAGATAGTTGTGATAAAGGTAGCTTACAGAAATCACCGTTATGTGCGTGTAGATAGCTGTGATAAAGTTAGCTTAAAGAAATCACCGTTATGTGCCTGTAGAAACATAGCTGTGATAAAGGTAGGTTATGTTACAGAAATCACCGTTATGTGCGTGTAGATAGCTGTGATAAAGGTAGGTTAGGTTACAGAAATCACCGTTATGTGCGTGTAGATAGCTGTGATAAAGTTAGCTTAAAGAAATCACCATTATGTGCGTGTAGATACATAGCTGTGATAAAGGTAGGTTAGGTTACAGAAATCACCATTATGTTCGTGTAGATAGCTGTGATAAAAGTAGCTTACAAAAATCACCGTTATGTGCGTGCAGATAGCTGTGATAAAGGTAGCTTACAGAAATCACCGTTATGTGCGTGTAGATAGCTGTGATATAGGTAGCTTACAGAAATCACCGTTATGTGCGTGTAGAAACATAGCTGTGATAAAGGTAGGTTAGGTTACAGAAATCACCGTTATGTGCGTGTAGATAGCTGTGATAAAGGAAGGTTAGGTTACAGAAATCACCGTTATGTGCGTGTAGATAGCTGTGATAAAGTTAGCTTAAAGAAATCACCGTTATGTGCGTGTAGAAACATAGCTGTGATAAAGGTAGGTTAGGTTACAGAAATCACCGTTATGTGCGTGTGATAGCTGTGATAAAGGTAGGTTATGTTACAGAAATCACCGTTATGTGCGTGTAGATAGCTGTGATAAAGGTAGGTTATTTTACAGAAATCACCGTTATGTACGTGTGGATAGTTGTGATAAAGGTAGCTTACAGAAATCACCGTTATGTGCGTGTAGATAGCTGTGATAAAGGTAGCTTACAGAAATCACCGTTATGTGCGTGTAGATAGCTGTGATAAAGGAAGGTTAGGTTCCAGAAATCACCGTTGTGTGCGTGTAGATAGCTGTGATAAAGGAAGGTTAGGTTACAGAAAACACCGTTATGTACGTGTAGATAGCTGTGATAAAGTTAGCTTAAAGAAATCACCGTTATGTGCGTGAACAAACATAGCTGTGAAAAAGGTAGGTTAGGTTACAGAAATCACCGTTATGTGCGTGTAGAAACATAACTGTGATAAAGGTAGGTTATGTTACAGAAATCACCGTTATGTGCGTGTAGATAGTTGTGATAAAGTTAGCTTACAGAATTCACCGTTATGTGCGTGTAGAAACATAACTGTGATAAAGGTAGGTTATGTTACAGAAATCAGCGTTATGTGCGTGTAGATAGTTGTGATAAAGTTAGCTTACAGAATTCACCGTTATGTGCGTGTAGATAGCTGTGATAAAGGTAGGTTATGTTACAGAAATCACCGTTATGTGCGTGTAGATAGCTGTGATAAAGGTAGGTTATGTTACAGAAATCACCGTTATGTGCGTGTAGATAGTTGTGATAAAGTTAGCTTACAGAAATCACCGTTATGTACGTGTAGATAGCTGTGATAAAAGTAGCTTGCAGAAATCACCGTTATGTGCGTGTAGATAGCTGTGATAAAGGTAGCTTAAAGAAATCACCGTTATGTGCGTGCAGATAGTTGTGATAAAGGTAGCTTACAGAAATCACCGTTATGTGCGTGTAGATAGCTGTGATAAAGTTAGCTTAAAGAAATCACCGTTATGTGCGTGAACAAACATAGCTGTGAAAAAGGTAGGTTAGGTTACAGAAATCACCGTTATGTGCGTGTAGAAACATAACTGTGATAAAGATAGGTTATGTTACAGAAATCACCGTTATGTGCGTGTAGATAGTTGTGATAAAGTTAGCTTACAGAATTCACCGTTATGTGCGTGTAGATAGCTGTGATAAAGGTAGGTTATGTTACAGAAATCACCGTTATGTGCGTGTAGATAGCTGTGATAAAGTTAGCTTAAAGAAATCACCGTTATGTGCGTGAACAAACATAGCTGTGAAAAAGGTAGGTTAGGTTACAGAAATCACCGTTATGTGCGTGTAGAAACATAACTGTGATAAAGATAGGTTATGTTACAGAAATCACCGTTATGTGCGTGTAGATAGTTGTGATAAAGTTAGCTTACAGAATTCACCGTTATGTGCGTGTAGATAGCTGTGATAAAGGTAGGTTATGTTACAGAAATCACCGTTATGTGCGTGTAGATAGTTGTGATAAAGTTAGCTTACAGAAATCACCGTTATGTACGTGTAGATAGCTGTGATAAAAGTAGCTTGCAGAAATCACCGTTATGTGCGTGTAGATAGCTGTGATAAAGGTAGCTTAAAGAAATCACCGTTATGTGCGTGCAGATAGTTGTGATAAAGGTAGCTTACAGAAATCACCGTTATGTGCGTGTAGATAGCTGTGATAAAGTTAGCTTAAAGAAATCACCGTTATGTGCCTGTAGAAACATAGCTGTGATAAAGGTAGGTTATGTTACAGAAATCACCGTTATGTGCGTGTAGATAGTTGTGATAAAGTTAGCTTACAGAATTCACCGTTATGTGCGTGTAGATAGCTGTGATAAAGGTAGGTTATGTTACAGAAATCACCGTTATGTGCGTGTAGATAGCTGTGATAAAGGTAGGTTATGTTACAGAAATCACCGTTATGTGCGTGTAGATAGTTGTGATAAAGTTAGCTTACAGAAATCACCGTTATGTACGTGTAGATAGCTGTGATAAAAGTAGCTTGCAGAAATCACCGTTATGTGCGTGTAGATAGCTGTGATAAAGGTAGCTTAAAGAAATCACCGTTATGTGCGTGCAGATAGTTGTGATAAAGGTAGCTTACAGAAATCACCGTTATGTGCGTGTAGATAGCTGTGATAAAGTTAGCTTAAAGAAATCACCGTTATGTGCCTGTAGAAACATAGCTGTGATAAAGGTAGGTTATGTTACAGAAATCACCGTTATGTGCGTGTAGATAGCTGTGATAAAGGTAGGTTAGGTTACAGAAATCACCGTTATGTGCGTGTAGATAGCTGTGATAAAGTTAGCTTAAAGAAATCACCGTTATGTGCGTGAACAAACATAGCTGTGAAAAAGGTAGGTTAGGTTACAGAAATCACCGTTATGTGCGTGTAGAAACATAACTGTGATAAAGATAGGTTATGTTACGGAAATCACCGTTATGTGCGTGTAGATAGTTGTGATAAAGTTAGCTTACAGAATTCACCGTTATGTGCGTGTAGATAGCTGTGATAAAGGTAGGTTATGTTACAGAAATCACCGTTATGTGCGTGTGGATAGTTGTGATAAAGGTAGGTTATGTTACAGAAATCACCGTTATGTACGTGTAGATAGCTGTGATAAAGGTAGGTTATGTTACAGAAATCACCGTTATGTGCGTGTAGATAGCTGTGATAAAGGTAGGTTATGTTACAGAAATCACCGTTATGTGCGTGTAGATAGTTGTGATAAAGTTAGCTTACAGAAATCACCGTTATGTGCGTGTAGATAGCTGTGATAAAGGTAGGTTATGTTACAGAAATCACCGTTATGTGCGTGTAGATAGTTGTGATAAAGTTAGCTTACAGAAATCACCGTTATGTGCGTGTAGATAGCTGTGATAAAGGTAGGTTATGTTACAGAAATCACCGTTATGTTCGTGTAGATAGCTGTGATAAAGGTAGGTTATGTTACAGAAATCACCGTTATGTGCGTGTAGATAGCTGTGATAAAGTTAGCTTAAAGAAATCACCGTTATGTGCCTGTAGAAACATAGCTGTGATAAAGGTAGGTTATGTTACAGAAATCACCGTTATGTGCGTGTAGATATCTGTGATAAAGGTAGGTTATGTTACAGAAATCACCGTTATGTGCGTGTAGATAGTTGTGATAAAGTTAGCTTACAGAAATCACCGTTATGTACGTGTAGATAGCTGTGATAAAAGTAGCTTGCAGAAATCACCGTTATGTGCGTGTAGATAGCTGTGATAAAGGTAGCTTACAAAAATCACCGTTATGTGCGTGCAGATAGCTGTGATAAAGGTAGCTTACAGAAATCACCTTTATGTGCGTGTAGATAGCTGTGATAAAGGTAGCTTACAGAAATCACCGTTTTGTGCGTGTAGATGGCTGTGATAAAGGTAGGTTATGTTACAGAAATCACCGTTATGTGCGTGTAGATAGCTGTGATAAAGGAAGGTTAGGTTACAGAAATCACCGTTATGTGAGTGTAGATAGCTGTGATAAAGGAAGGTTAGGTTACAGAAATCACCGTTATGTGCGTGTAGATAGCTGTGATAAAGTTAGCTTAAAGAAATCACCGTTATGTGCCTGTAGAAACATAGCTGTGATAAAGGTAGGTTAGGTTACAGAAATCACCGTTATGTGCGTGTAGATAGCTGTGATAAAGGTCGGTTAGGTTACAGAAATCACCGTTATGTGCGTGTAGAAACATAGCTGTGATAAAGGTAGGTTAGGTTACTGAAATCACCGTTATGTACGTTTTTTTTAAAAAATAATTTTTGATTGAGTTGTATTATTTTTGTGTATAGTAAACTGACCAGTCAACAGCGGCCTGTTTGACGAGAATGAAATTTAGTAACTAGATACGGTAAATATACCGTCATGATGTACAATAAAGGGTATGAGGTGGAAATGACGAGGATAAGAGAGCCACGTTGGACAGTGGGCAGTTGGCTGGACAGCGCGCTAGTGAATAGATGTCTAGTTGTGAGCCGGTTGCCTGATACATAGTGACAGTGTGTGCCTGTATCCAGCCCGTTGGGTGTTTAGTGTTAGTGAATTAATTAATAGTTCGTCCACTTCGTCCAGTGTGTCACTGTCTTTTCACAAGGTATAATGGACTGAACGTTAAATTGTTAAATTTGAAACGATCTTCCAGTTTATATTTATTGAGGTGTATGGTCATTTGGAGCATATGGTCATTTGGAGTGTATGGTCATTTGGAATGTATGGTCATTTGGAGTGCATGGCCATTTGGAGAGCATGGTCATTTGAAATGTATTGTCATTTGGAGAGCATGGTCATTTGAACTGTATGGTCATTTGGATTGAGTGGTCATTTAGGAGTGTATCCTATAAGATATAAGATACAAGATATAAAACCATCCTGAACATTATATCAATGATGAGTCACCCTCTTTATAGTTATGATTTACTATTTATAAATTTTAAACTTGAGCCGAAAAAAAAGCTTTTACTCAAACAGAACATGTTCTCTTAACCCCCACCCACAACTCAACATTAACTAAGCACCAAATTATTTTTTTTTCTAAATTTTTTTTATTAAGAGTCCATTTGAAAAAAAAATTAAATACCCACTGATCAATAATTGCATCAGGTAATTTTTGATGTTGAGAAAATCTTCAAAGAAAGAGAATTCTGCTAGACTGGTGTTCCATGTTTGACAATCTTTCTACACAAGGAAAAGTAAAAAAAAATATAATAGGATATGCAAATGAACAAAAAAAAAAAACAACGGCCAAATACTTTAATCTAAAAAATAACTTGGACATTAAATCGAGAAAACCAATGTTTACTTTAGGCTGTTGAATTAATTCAAGCAGGATTTAAATTAGGGCCCTTACCTGTGCTTCCTGCCAGGTGTGTATGTTCCTAATTAACTTGTAACAATAACCATGAAAGAACTCTCCGCCAGACATATGTCCACTACAGGGGTCACTGATATCTGGAGAAAAATATAGATATTCGAACTCTTACACCGTAATTATTGGCAGAACTATAAGTTAAAACATTTTGACTATCTACGTGAAAGTATGTAGTTCAAATTCTGGTTGACTGATATCTATCTACGTGAACGTCTGTAGTTTACATTCTGGTTGACTGATATCTATCTACGTGAACGTCTGTAGTTTACATTCTGGTTGACTGATATGATACATTTATTTTTGAAATTATAAAATATATGAATGCAGTAAAATAAAAGTTAAAGTTCCCTTAAGCCCCAAAGAACTCATCGGGGCAGATGAAATGTAGAATTCATGTGTTTCAGTAACCTCGGCATGTACAGGGATTGTGTGGCTAGCACAAAGCCTAGCCGCCTTTACTCCCCAAGCTTGAATTCAGGAACTCATTTAAAGCTGGGTGGACTTGGGTACTTACACCAGGACCTGAAAAAATCCCATGGTTCTCACTGAGATTCGAACCCGAGTCCCTCAGGTCGACAGAAGAGCTCTCTACACCATACGACCACCCGTCCCCCAGGCCAGTTTTAAATGACTACTTAACAGTTAATTAGAAAGTAATTTGCTAAATCTTTATTTTGCTACCTAACACAATGTGGTCGGAAGATGCAGGTAGACTTCGACTGTCCAGTGTCTGTTGACATACCACAGACTACTGGTGTGAAGTCAAAAACTTACGGCTTCCAAGATGCCAATACGACCTTCATATATTGAGCAGGGATGAGAATGACAGGGCAGTTAGTTGCAATATTTAGTATGTTGTCTTTTTCTCTTACCTAACTGACAAACAAAGTTTTTCTTGAAATTGTTTGGAGAATGTCCTTGAAAGATCTCAAATTTATCGTAGCAACGGGGGCCATTTTGGTAACTGCTACAAGACTGTGAGGGCTTGAAGTACATAGCATTGTGCAGCCAGCAGTCTTCATCTAC
This sequence comes from Bulinus truncatus, assembly GCA_021962125.1. NCBI lineage: Eukaryota > Metazoa > Mollusca > Gastropoda > Planorbidae > Bulinus > Bulinus truncatus. The sequence goes on along the minus strand of JAGDYQ010000038.1, from coordinate 3,121,608 downwards.
AAAATACAAATCACTATCCTCAATTAATTTAATTTTCCTTTTTTTTTTCAAAGTTTAAAAATGCCGTAAATAAAAGCTTTAGCAGTTAAATAAATCATCGTAGTGATTTAAATCGAAGTTTTGAAATGAAAGATGTGAACTAACTTGCATTATTTGTGATTAACATATTGCTGACGTAATGTAAGATGGCGTCATTATTATAATCTGAAACCAAACGTCCGAAATTTGATTGACAAGTATGCTGTGAATAAGAAAAAATTACCTGGTCATATGATTTAAGAAATTTTACTTCATTGACCGATACATTATTATTACTGTTGATCAGTGAGATTACTCTAACTCAATCGCATAATCATTCAATCACTCACTCAATGAACCCTCTCTCTCCCCACCGGACTCAATGAACCATTTCAACTCATTTACTCAACTCACTAATTAATTCACTTCTTTATAAATCAGTCAATAGATAAACTCAGAAATTGATCGATATGTTACGGACAATTAGAGAAGATCGACCGATGGACAAACTAACTGGCCGACAGATAAACTGGCCGATAGATAAACTGGCCGGTAGATAAACTGGCCGGTAGAAAACTGTCCGATAGATAAACTGGCCGACAGATAAACTGGCCGATAGATAAACTGGCCGGTAGATAAACTGTCCGATAGATAAACTGGCCGGTAGATAAACTGTCCGATAGATAAACTGGCCGGTAGATAAACTGTCCGATAGATAAACTGGCCGGTAGATAAACTGTCCGATAGATAAACTGGCCGATAGATAAACTGGCCAGCCAATGAGTAAACTTGGGGATCTATGCAAAAGAACATATTAGAGCCCAACTTGCAGGAAAATGTTTGCGTCATAGGCAAATTACGACGGCTCTTTGTTCTGCTTACAGCGGGTATTAGTTTTGTTGAGAGAGGCTATTAGTTTTGTTTGATGCGGCTCTTTGTTTTTCTTAGTAAGGCTCCTTGTTTTCTTATGAGGCTTTTTGTTTTTCTTAGTGTGCTGTTTATTTTGTTTAATACGGCTCTTTGTTTTGTTTAGTGCGGCCTCCATTGAATCAGATTATTTTATTATTCTGTTTATTTTCATCAAATCTTGTTCAAGTTAGAATGATTTCGTTCTTTATAGTTTTCTAATATTAAACGAAAAACCGGAAATAGGCTCTCGCAGACGTCATGACTGGAATCATCTGACAAAATTAATACCCGGGTAGTGTAATACACGATGAATAATTCAGTTAAATTACCTTAGCTTCATCATAGATTACTTGTCGATGGTACAGTTTCAGACAAGAGTCGTTAAATAGACTGGAATTTGGCCAAACGGAACAGATGTTTCCCAGACAACCTGTGAAAAACGTTTATAACATGTAAATCGTATAAAATGTACGTAATCCTTAGAACATCATTACTAAACTATAATGTTATACTATATTGTTATAATATATTGTTATACTATATTGTTATACATCATATCACATTTCCTCAAGTATAAGTTGACATTTTTATTTGACAACTGAGAAGACGATACACGAGCGGATTCGTGGGAAAATATTCTCTGTGAAAATATAACCTCAGTATACATAAATCTCCTCTTTTATCTATTTGTTAGGTACGATTGTACATGCGATCTTTTAAAACACTGGGGAAATATGGATGCGTCTTATGCAATGGGGAAATATGGATGCGTCTTATGCAATGGGGAAATATGGATGCGTCTTATGCGATGGAGAAATATGGATGCGTCTTATGCTATGGAGAAATATGGATGCGTCTGATACACTGGGAAATACTGGTGCGTCTTAAATAAACATTTATTAAGTAGTTTTTCCAACGCCAGTTACTAGAGCGAAAAGCCGCCCGGTAGTTACGTTCCCCGTGAATGTGGCGCTAGTTTTCGCGAAGCGAGCTTATCCGTTTGTGCAGTGTTCGATATTTATCTATCACTGACCCTCATATAGGTTTTGTCATCTAAATCGAGCAAATGAAGCACATTTTAAAATCACAGCGGCTGGTCATTTGACTGAGTGAGCGGCCTGGCAGATACGCCCAACGCTGCATTCACTTTGTTCTCAGCAGCATCTCCTGTACGCTTGTACTATTTGGCACGTAAATGAGGCGACATCTATTGCACGCTTGTTCTATTAGACACGTAAATGGGGCGACATCTATTGCACGCTTGTTCTATTAGACACGTAAATGGGGCGACATCTATTGCACGCTTGTACTATTTTGCTCGTAAATGGGGCGACATCTATTGCACGCTTGTACTGTTTGGCACGTAAATGGGCGGCATTTTCAGAATGCGGTCGTGTCGTCACTAAATACAATATCTACATTGAATTTTATACATATTAATTGATACACGTGAACCTAATACGTATATTTAACCTTACCTTGCGTCCAGAGGCAAAAGACCACAGTGAACCAAACGAAGGTCATATTTATTTATTTCTCCATTCACAAACTTTCAGATTTGTGAAAGCTGCAAAGAAGATCTAGACGCTGCTTTCTTCTTTTCATTTGTTTAGACAGTTGTCTGTGAGAACTGAACGTCACCACACCACAGAGTTTAAATATTTGCCTGAGGAGATAAAACTCCAATCAATACGAGATGAGGAAAATAGGACAAAGTAAAAAAAAAAATGTCCCATAAACGGAAAAAAAATGAAAAAGATTAAACAAATATCATTACTGTTTTTTTTTTAGTTTTCAAATTATCTACCAATCAATATTTGTTTGTGACTGGTGGCAATGACGTCTGCATTACCTTGCCTAAAAATAACAGGAACAGTTTTTTTTTTTAAATGTCAACAACAATGCATGATTATTAGCAGACCTATCGTGCGAGTTCCAGTTTTTGGACGCCTTCCTTCCAATCTGAAAAGTGCACAAACATTTAACAGCGGTACTTCGGCGCCCCTTACTAGGTAGGCGCCCTGGGTGGCCGCACAACCTGCAATACCCTTAGAATAGAGTATCACAAATAAAAACAGAATTACTCAGGCCTATTTGAATAGAATATGATCCCTACAACTATATGGGTCCCAGAGTACCAAATACTATTCATTCTTTTTAGTCGTAATGTGAAGCTATCGCGATGTTAATTTACGTATTAAGAAAAGTTATTAGTTTTTTTTATTTTGTAAAAGTCTTGAAAATAGGTTTACATTAGGATGCCGCCATATTGGGTCACATCACGAGGTCTGACATTATGGCACCCAAGTAGGTACTATTGACCTAATATAATACATTGTAATTTTTTTTCTCGCATTTCATCAAATATATATTTATATGTATATAGGACTATAATAATAATGATAATATGAAGAATTATGTAAACAGCTATTATACGCCTTCACTTAAATAAAAAATTCATCCATAAAGAATAACTCTTTGAAGAAAATCACCTATGACCTATATATTTACCTATCGTGGTATATTCAACTCTCGCTTACAATCAACTCTAGTGGTATATTCAACTCTCGCGGTACAATCAACTCTAGTGGTATATTCAACTCTCGCGTACAATTAACTCTAGTGGTATATTCAACTCTCGCGGTACAATCAACTCTAGTGGTATATTCAACTCTCGCGGTACAATCAACTCTAGTGGTATATTCAACTCTCGCGTACAATCAACTCTAGTGGTATATTCAACTCTCGCGTACAATCAACTCTAGTGGTATATTCAACTCTCGCGTACAATCAACTCTAGTGGTATATTCAACTCTCGCGGTACAATCAACTCTAGTGGTATATTCAATTCTCGCGGTATGTTTATTCACATCTTGCGGTATGTTTATTCACATCTTGCGGTATGTTTATTCACATCTTGCGGTATGTTTATTCACATCTTGCGGTATGTTTATTCACATCTTGCGGTATATTCTGCAACAATCGTGATAGACAAGGGTCGACTGTATTCTATAATTTTCTACATGTCCTTTACTTCTATCACCGAGAGAGTCTCAAACTAGAGTCATCATGCCTCAATAGCCTCAGCAGCACTCGCAATGGTATGGAACAAACAAAAAATGAGATAGGAAACTGTTGCATTCATTAAGTAATGTGCTGATATAAATCTATCTTGATACACGGATTGATCTTATCAAAGATCCCTTCACATTATTTCACATCATAAGCACCACATTACCGAAACACTTGACGGAAGACCTGTATGTTACCTGCACTTTGCTGATATTACAGACCTGATTTGGGGGGGGGGGAAGGGGAACAGCCATAGCACTGTGAAAAATAATGATTAACACCAAAGCTGGAAGTAAGACAGAAATAACAGTGAAGTAAGGTAACTGATTTTAACGCTCTGCAAAGATTAGTCCGCGCGTCGGAGATTCGCACTAGAATCACATTAGTCCTTTGCTGGCATGTCCAGACTAGTTAAGAACTAGAAAAGCAATGCCATTAGTTTTGGCACCAAAAGAAGAGTGTGCAAGTCATGAGTGGTCCTGTTATATGGGTGCGAACTGATAACACTGCAGAAAGGATAGAGGATAGAAAGAAGGATTGTTAACATAGTTTAAGATAAGTTTCCCCAAGTAAGCTTCTCAAAATCGCATAACATGGGGAATAAGACCTTCACCTTTGTCAAAGAAAGATAAGCAACCCCGTGAACTACAGTTAAAAGACAATCGAAAGCTGCATGGTTAGGTCATGTTTCCTGTTGCCCCGAGGGTCCCTCGTTCTATCTCCCGCGATATCTCCTGTGGCGCCACCATGGCCATTGCACTATCGGCTATGGTGGGGATGAAAGAATGAGACTAGTGTTGTTTTAGTCCCAGGTCATATTTTAGTTTCAGTTTTTATTTCGTTTTTTCTGTAATAATTTTAGTTTTCGTCCAGTTTTAGTCTTGCTTCTAATTTTAGTTTTAGTTTTAGTTCTCGTTGACGAAAAGTCAACATTTTCGTTAACGAAGGTTTTAGTTTTAGTGAACGAAAGCAACACTATATTTTAGTTTCAGTTTTTATTTCGTTTTTTCTGTAACATTTCAGTTTTCGTCTAGTTTTAGTCTTGCTGCTAGTTTTAGTTTTAGTTCTCGTTGACGAAAAGTCAACATTTTCGTCAACGAAGGTTTTAGTTTTAGTTTTTGTCAACGAAAACAACACTAAATGGCACCATAAAACAACAATCCCATTTGTGTTTTATAGGAACTAAAAGATTTTCATCTCATCCTTATCATTTGCTGGAAGTTTGAAGTATTCGAGGATTAGTAACATAGCAATACTGATTTTGAAACTTCACTTTGATAAACTACAATAAAGCAAGGAAATAACCTCAGGAAGAGATAACCGCGTTAGAGAGAACCGGACAGACAGCATAGAGAGAATGGACAGACAGCATAGAGAGAATGGACAGACAGCATAGAGAGAATGGACAGACGACATAGAGAGAATGGACAGACAGCATAGAGAGAATGGACAGACAGCATAGAGAGAATGGACAGACAGCATAGAGAGAATGGACAGGGCAAAATGTAATGACTCTACTGGCGCCTACACGACAACGAGAACGAATGGAAAGATTTTACCCACTTGGTCGTGAAGTTAGGCGATCAACTGTCGGTCTAAGCGTACAAGGTTCAATCTCTTGTGAGAACCAAGTGCATTTTTTTTTAGTTCATAGTGAATGTTCCCTCGATGTTTCACGTAGTGCCTTCATGGCCGTTGTACTATCGGCTGTGGTGGGGATGAAAGAAGTGCACAACAGAAGCCATCTCATATATTATAAGAGATAAACATCTTATCTTTACAGGGACTTCACAGATCCACTGCAGATATAGAGATATAGACTTGCTGATGGGCGTATGAATAAATGAAGGCCAACTGTTTTAAGATAAAGGAACGGGGAAGTGGGGGGGGGGAAGTGGGGGGGGGGAAGTGGGGGGGAGAGTGGAGAGGGAGGGGTTTAGCTTTTCTACATTATATAAATTTCATTCAAAGAAACATCGACAATACCATACATGTACACACAAAGACATTTTGACTTATCAGTCCAAGGAGCAATTGCTTTCAATTGCGGAGGCTGCAGATTGAAACTGAATTATCAAAGCAAACGTTTGTATCGTTGCTTACATTTAAACGTTGTGTGTATGATTTATATGACCATAAGAAGTCAGAAGTCAAATTATGTTTGTTTATTGATTGAAAGTCTTCACTGCATTGTCTTAAAAAGTAAAAAGAAAAACAAACAAATAATTCAAGTTTCTGACTAACACATTTTTATTCTGGTAGTAAGAAGATTTCAGCCACTCTTTCTTTTCTCTTATTTCATTAGAGCATTTTCGAAAAAAAAATTGCTCTATTGTCCCCGTTTTGTCTGTCTGTCTGTCTGTCCGTCCGTCATCACCCTAGATCTCAACAACCATAAGTCCTAGACCCATGATGTATATATCATTTTGTAGGTCTTGGCCTGCCATGTGTGCATCAAAATTCCATTTCGCGATCTGACCTCTGAGGGCTGGACATCAGTTTTTTACCGTTTTTTACTATATAAGCTATATTAATAATTATGTCATTTTCATGGCCCCATTCTACACCTTATACGTTCAATAACCTATTCATTTAGTGCGAAATACTGCACGTAGTTTCACCAAGATTGACGTCACACGTGTTTTGCGCAGTAGAGTATTTTTTTCTCCAGCCACAATAATTTTATTTTCGAAAAATACTCAAGAAACTCGTCAAATCATAATGAAATGGTAAGAATATTGCATTGTCATTGGGTTGTGAGCTATACTGAAAGTATCAGAGCTATATCTTTTCGGAAAGTGGTCTAAAATTGGTGCCAAATTCCGTTTCTGTGTACTATATTTAGCACCAGTAATTTCCCTTGATTTAGACAAGATTGTGACCTATTCGCCATACATATTTAATTTTATTTATTAAGAAACTCATCAAATGAAATAGTAAGCTTGGGTTCTGAGTTTCATTGAAAGTATCAGAGCTATGCAACAATTGACGGAGTTTACGGACGATTAAATGACTATGAGTCCTATTTCAGTGACCACAAACCACTTGTAGTTAGATTTAAGATAAAATAAATTATTTTCAAATATAAAGAAACGCCTTGTAAATATTTTTTTTTACAGATATATGCATTACACAATTGAATTTATAAACATTTCAAAATTTACAAATATTTACTAAAAGCTAACATACGTACTGATACATAACTCGAAAATGCGTTGACACATCATGTGTTCAGAATGGAACAGGCTTAATCGCTTGTTTTTTTTCTTTACTTTCTTTCCATCTTTTTCTTTTTTTTTTCTTCTTTTTTTTCTTTTCTTCTTTCTTTCTTTTTTTCTTTTCTTTCACCTTTCTTTCTTTTTTCTTTTCTTTCTTCTTTCTTTCTTTTTTCTTTTCTTTCTTCTTTTTTGCTATTTTTCTTTTCTTTCTTCTTTCTTTTCTTCTTTCTTTCTTTTTTCCTTTTCTTTCTTTTCTTTCTTTTTTTCTTTTCTTCTTTCTTTCTTTTTTTCTTTTCTTTTTTCTTTTTTCCTTTCTTTCTTCTTTTTTTTTTCTTTCTTCTTTCTTTGTTCTTTCTTTTTTCTTTTCTTTTCTTCTTTCTTTCTTTTTTCCTTTTCTTTCTTCTTTCTTTCTTTCTTTTCTTTCTTTTTTTTCTTTTCTTCTTTCTTTCTTTTTTTTTCTTCTCTTCTTTCTTTTTTCCTTTTCTTTCTTCTTTCTTTCTTTTCTTCCTTTTTTCTTTTCTTCTTTCTTTCTTTTTTCTTTTCTTTCATCTTTCTTTCTTTTCTTTCTTTTTTCCATTTCTTTCTTCTTCTTTTCTTTCTTTTTTCCTTTTCTTTCTTCTTTCTTCCTTCTTCTTTTCTTTCTTTTCCTCCTTTCTTTCCTTCTTTCTTTCGTTTTCTTTCTTTTTTCCCATATGTATGACCTTTACCTCGTATTTTTAAAGAAAGTTTTGATATTACTCTGGAGCTGCAGCAATAGTAGCAATAACAAATAAATACATGTATAAAACTTGTTGACACAAGGTCATTCCTAGAAAGTATTTTGTTTTCAGGGAGACAATGATTTGCATAAGACTTATTTCGCTGCTTATTTCCCTTTCACGTAAGGCTGGATTTCGCGCAATCAACACATATAGTTACAAAAAAATCATACAGGCCTACTTATATTACATGTATCTTTGGGTACTCTTAACCAGACTAAAATAATTTTTTTTTTTAGAAAACTTTATTGATTTTGTTGATTGAAGACAATATAATTGACTTTTCGACTTGGTTTATTTACATCACTTCATCCGTGTTTCGCTACTTTATTGCCAACACCTTGAAAACATGATATTTGTATTTAGGGAGCTTTTCATATGTTTTATTGATTTTAAAAGGGGGGAGGGGGGGTGGGGGGGGGAGGGGAGTTTGTGTTGTGGTCTGTTACACGGGGAATGGGAGGTGCCCGTTGATTTTGTTTTACAAAGTTATCTTCATTTTATTATTACACTACACAATACAAATCAAATAACACACCTGCGATACTATGTGATTAAATCACTACAGAAAGATGCGATTATTGCTCATTTAGATAGACCAAGAAACAAACATATAATTGTACCAAAAATTGTAATTGAAAGTTAATGTCGTCAAATAATTTAAATATACAAAGTTAATGATGTTGCTAGATATTTATATGCCCCCCACCCCTCCCCCACCCGGATTCCTTGGGGAATACAGTCCTCCTTTAAGGTTTGTCTTCTGCTTTCCGAAGATTTATCTGTCAATTTCAGCATTCGACTGAGTTGCTTACAATACACGCTTTGAAAGTATCATAGAATTGTTTGAAATAAACCTGTAGGGAAATGAAACTTTTCACGACATGTGTTTGAACTAATTTTGAATCTAAATAAATATCAAATATTAAAACATACTTGAAACGCTATTATGAGTAAATAGATCCGTTGAATTAAATCCTTATTGCGGATTAACACAACTAAGTTTGGGGCTACTAAATTTAAGAAGGGGGTTTATCTGTGAACGCAGACTAACCCGCATTTTGATATGGACGTAACTTAGAATTAATCTGAACATTGCATTAAGCTATTTTAAGCTGGTTATTTCTAATGAGTCTAAACAGAAATGATCCTGTAAGAGGGATATTAACAATATTATTATATAGGATGATAATGAAAATAGCCTCTATCCCGTTTAAAAATACAATCCTTCCAAACTCTCGGGCTAAAATTGTCAAGGGTACACAATTCACTGGCTGCGACATTGACATCATTGTTAGTTTTAAAGTAAAGAAGGGAAGTTCTGAAACTAATCTTTACATCAGACTAATGAGTCATGGAATGAGCTACACGTGAGCCACATCAAGTCGTTCATCTAATACATAATGTTACACTACAGTCAATTCAACAAGATTCTGTCTAACAAGAAAGATTAAAAAATTCATTCAATTGGAAAATACTAATTTAATAAATGAATTTCGGACATTTTTTAGCTTCAGCCCTTATCGTAAAATACAATATGAATATTATGAAGTTTATTTCTTGTCCAATTTTAATGGCGTGACTACCCAAAAAAAAAAAAGGGAATAATTTAATAAGGAGTCCCCCCCTTCCCCCCCCCCCCCCCGCACCACACATCTTAAAGTTGCTAGCGACTCTACCTTCAAATGTATTGTTAGTAGATGATTGGTTGGAGTGCTAGGTAAAGGTAAATTTAGGGGTACTCTGTGTGAACAACGCCTAGTGTGGTCATCTCTTCATCTCTGACTCCCCACAAAAATTAAAAGAAAAGTCGTTAAAGCCCGGGGCCCCACTCAACTACTCAGATTTTTTTTCTCCCTATAGCTGGCCCCTAACTGTTAGCAAATGTGGGCCTCCCCTATTGTGAGATTCCACCCAGATGATTTATTTTCATAACTGCCATCACATCATACAGTCTAATTAGGCAATTAAAATACTTCTGTAGTTCATTTTTATCTGAATTAAGTATCTACTTTTGCTCTGCTTATAATGACAGAAACGGACACCAGCAAATATTTTGAGGGCAGTTGAATGCTTTGAGACAAGAAGAATACACGGGCACCCATCGCAATTTATCACACCGGCTCTGGTGGGTATGACATAAGGGCACCATTAAAAAAAACAGACCCATTAGTGGTTTATTAGGGTCAAAGATATTTCATCTCATTCATATGGGGACTTCACACTCACTAAGTTTTAAATCTTTCTGCATTAATTGACAAAAGACGCCATTTGCAGAATAGTCGGTTAAAAAAAAACTAATAAATAAATTCATTTAGTTTTTGTAACAAACAGTTTAGTAATTATTTGTGCAAAAGAAGTCATTTAATTCTTAATAAAAAATCTTCTCAAGTTCTCACAGTGCATTATGTTTCAAAGAACATCAACAGATTAAAAAGCGGCTCTTTTATGAGTTTTATTTTATCTGTGTGCAAATGTCTAAATTCTATATGTGTGCAAATGTCTAAATTTTATCTCTGTGCAAATGTCTAAATTCTATATGTGTGCAAATGTCTAAATTCTATATGTGTGCAAATGTCTAAATTTTATCTGTGTGCAAATGTCAAAATTTTATCTGTGTGCAAATGTCAAAATTTTATCTGTGTGCAAATATCTAAATTTTATCTGTGTGCAAATGTCTAAATTTTATCTTTGTGCAAATGTCTAAATTTTATCATTGTGCAAATGTCTAAATTTTATCTTTGTGCAATTGTCGACATTTTATCCGTGTGCAAATGTCTAAATTTTATCTTTGTGCAATTGTCGACATTTTATCCGTGTGCAAATGTCTAAATTTTATCGGTGTGCAAATGTCTAAATTTATTAAAAAATAAAATGCCACCCTATTGGAATATTTATTAATTTTTTTGTTGCATCAAAAAATTGTTTTCTGAAACAAACAAGTTAACGAGTGTAAAAACCACATACGTAGTCACACAAAGTCTTAGAAGCTAATACTTTATTCTTTATTACTTGATTACATCAGGGAGACATACACATTAAAAATGAATTAGCTAAACGAAAACATTTTCTTCGCTTACATCACTACTTACATACATGATTTACTATACTATCATAATTAAAAGTTATATTACTGAAACACACAGTTACATCGTTAAGGAAATAATAGCCAAACGATGTTAGACTGGAAATCGTTTCAAATATTCTGATTGAAATGGGACGGATGGCCGAGTGGTTACTTAACTGTCGACCTGAGAGTCTTGGGTTCGATCCTCGGTGATAACCTTCGGAATTTTTCCACGTGAAACTTGTTTGAAAGTCGTTTAACAAGTCCACCCAGCTTATATGGGTACCTGACTTAAGTTGGGGAAGTAAAAGCGGCTGGGCGTTGTGCTAACCACACAATATGCCGAGGTGATAGAAACAGAGGAATTTTACACTTCATTTACCCCGATGGCCTTTTTGGGCTAAGAAAACTTTACTTACTGACTATTCTGATGAAAACAGACATTATTTTGGTTAGTAAATGTTACTTTCTCTCTCTTACTTTCTCACTTTTCCTCTTTTTTTTTCAAAAACATGTCATTCTTTGTTTCTCTTTGTAATTTCAATCCCGACTCGTCACTATATAAAAAAAAACAACCGGAGTAATAAATAAAACAAGTTATAAATGGATACAAACAAGTGATGAGCTGATGTCAGTTTTTGAGGGAACGCTGTGGAGGAGTGACATGAACCCCCGTCCCTCTCCTCCGTGTGGAGGAGTGACATGAACCCCCGTCCCTCTCCTCCGTGTGGAGGAGTGACATGAACCCCCGTCCCTCTCCTCCGTGTGGAGGAGTGACATGAACCCCCGTCCCTCTCCTCCGTGTGGAGGAGTGACATGAGCCCCCGTCCCTCTCCTCCGTGTGGAGGAGTGACATGAACCCCCGTCCCTCTCCTCCGTGTGGGGGAGTGACATGAGCCCCCGTCCCTCTCCTCCGTGTGGAGGAGTGACATGACCCCTCTCCTCCGTGTGGGGGAGTGACATGAACCCCCGTCCCTCTCCTCCGTGTGGGGGAGTGACATGAACCCCCGTCCCTCTCCTCCGTGTGGAGGAGTGACATGAACCCCCGTCCCTCTCCTCCGTGTGGAGGAGTGACATGAACCCCCGTCCCTCTCCTCCGTGTGGGGGAGTGACATGACCCCCTCTCCTCCGTGTGGGGGAGTGACATGAACCCCCGTCCCTCTCCTCCGTGTGGGGGAGTGACATGAACCCCCGTCCCTCTCCTCCGTGTGGAGGAGTGACATGAACCCCCGTCCCTCTCCTCCGTGTGGAGGAGTGACATGACCCCCTCTCCTCCGTGTGGAGGAGTGACATGACCCCCTATCCTCCGTGTGGAAGAGTGACATGACCCCCTATCCTCCGTGTGGAGGAGTGACATGACCCCCTATCCTCCGTGTGGAGGAGTGACATGAACCCCCGTCCCTCTCCTCCGTGTGGAGGAGTGACATGACCCCCTCTCCTCCGTGTGGAGGAGTGACATGACCCCCTATCCTCCGTGCGGAGGAGTGACATGACCCCCTATCCTCCGTGTAGAGGAGTGACATGAACCCCCGTCCCTCTCCTCCGTGTGGGGGAGTGACATGAACCCCTGTCCCTCTCCTCCGTGTGGGGGAGTGACATGAACCCCCGTCCCTCTCCCTCCGTGTGGGGGAGTGACATGAACCCCCGTCCCTCTCCGTGTGGAGGAGTGACATGACCCCCTATCCTCCGTGTGGAGGAGTGACATGAACCCCCGTCCCTCTCCTCCGTGTGGGGGAGTGACATGAACCCCCGTCCCCTCTCCTCCGTGTGGGGGGAGTGACATGAACCCCCCGTCCCTCTCCTACGTGTGGGGGGAGTGACATGAACCCCCGTCCCTATCCTCCGTGTGGGGGAGTGACATGAACCCCCCCGTCCCTCTCCTCCGTGTGGGGGGAGTGACATGAACCCCCCGTCCCTCTCCTCCGTGTGGGGGAGTGACATGAACCCCCCGTCCCTCTCCTCCGTGTGGGGAGTGACATGAACCCCCGTCCCTATCCTCCGTGTGGGGGAGTGACATGAACCCCCGTCCCTCTCCTCCGTGTGGGGGAGTGACATGAACCCCCGTCCCTCTCCTCCGTGTGGGGGAGTGACATGAACCCCCGTCCCTCTCCTCCGTGTGGGGGAGTGACATGAACCCCCGTCCCTCTCCTCCGTGTGGGGGAGTGACATGAACCCCCGTCCCTCTCCTCCGTGTGGGGGAGTGACATGAACCCCCCGTCCCTATCCTCCGTGTGGGGGAATGACATGAACCCCCCGTCCCTCTCCTCCGTGTGGGGGAGTGACATGAACCCCCGTCCCTCTCCTCCGTGTGGGGGAGTGACATGAACCCCCGTCCCTCTCCTCCGTGTGGGGGAGTGACATGAACCCCCGTCCCTCTCCTCCGGGTGGAGGAGTGACATGACCCCCTATCCTCCGTGTGGGGGAGTGACATGAACCCCCGTCCCTCTCCTCCGTGTGGGGGAGTGACATGAACCCCCGTCCCTCTACTCCACTGAGAAACAGTCTAAGTTTCCTGTGTATTTTGGTGTGCTGCATACAAAGATCATCTTTTGTGTGCGTGGATAGCATGAGTATGCATTAGACATAGAGCATCAAGGAATAAAATTAAAAGTAGTGCAACAAAAAAAAATTAGACATAGTGTAAAAAAGTAAAGATTTTTTTTTAGCTCTAGAATGGTATTTTATGAATGGGGTAAATGTCAAAAAGGTCATCCTCAGCGTGAACAAAATCGAACGGATTCACTTTGTGTAAAAAAATCATGATTATTTTCTTAATAAACTTACAACACTTTTATATTAATTGTAATTTTGCTCGATATCAAATTTTCACATAAACGAACTAATTAGTATGCAAAATAATGAAGATGGTGAGAATTGTGAAACATCTCGCTGAAGGTGTGCTCAGGATAAAATTTTCACTCTAAAACAGTTTCTTTTCGATCAGCTCCAAATTGAGCTCTTACAATTTCAAAAAAACATTTTTTTTTCAAAATGGTCGCAAAATAAATGGGGAGGGGAATTTTTCCAAGATGGCCATCAAAAAGGTGGTGGGGGGGGGGAGTGAATGTTTTGCCATAATGGCCACTAAAACGGGGGTATTTGTTTTGTCTTTTTTTTTCTTTCTTTCCCACTAAACTGTCTTGCCTTTATCTTTTTCGACCCATGCGCAAAGCTAAGGAAAGTTGCGGATAGGCGCTGGACTGTTCTCCACTGTGTTCCTGTAAAAATAGTCTATCTCGAGGGAGATAATGCCGTATGAAAGAGACAACAAGAGTTGCTACTTATTTCTATTTATTTTTTTTTCCTCCTCATCTTTATTTGTACCGTGTGAGCTCTTGTCGCCTCGCAACGTGACCAGAAACTTCGCGAGTCGAAATATATCAGCCGACGACAAGCAGGCGATGCATGACGTCACAATGAGAATACCGGAAATGCCGATGGCGTGGCACGACGGTCTATTCTCCCAAACGCTGTAATGTTTCTGCCTGTAAGCGGACACCGTTGTCTTGGCAACCAGCAGCTCCGTCTGTAAGGTGCTCAGGAGAGCCACCAGGTCATTCCGACTTAAATTCTTAACTTGAAAAGACCTACACTCGACCAAGGTCTCGTTAACGGATGCGGTGGTGGCAAGCCGTGACGTGCTTTCGAACGACACAGTAGGCGAGGTAACGGACTGCGTGGTAATGGTGACGACAGTTTGAGATGTCGTCGCAGTGTCGTAGGCGGCACTGGATTGGGTCGTTATCGCTGTTGTCGTGCTATCTGTCGTGGCTGCTGATGTCGTTTGCGCTGACGTGCTGGACGTCGTTGTGGTGACGTTGGGCAGCAGTGGGTGACGAAACTGGTCCGATTCGTTCAACTGTAGATACTGTAAGGCTGGGAACATGGCCTGCAATGTAAAAAATGTAACGACATGTCCTTAATTACAACATTGATATATATATATATATATATATATATATATATATATATATATATATCCAATAATATAAAAGCGATTTGGGTTCTGCGTTAAATCGAAAGCAAAGAATTAATACAACAGCATTCCAGTTTAAAATACAATCTTGAAAAATCGGATCTGCCCGAAACCAAAAATAACCTAGCCTACCGATCAAGCGTAAGGGGATATCACTCTATGCAAAGGTTTTGCAGGGTACAGCTAGTACAATGTATATATTTATGATAACAAAGAACCGTGGGCCACAATATGTTCTTTAATTTGAAAATAGGAGCTGACCTACTACAGATGAATAGATGGTTAATAAGAACTAATATAAACTAAATTTTAAAATATGAACTAATATAAACTAAATGTTAAAATATGAACTATATAAACTAAATGTTTAAATATGAACTAAAATAAATTCAATGTCAAAAGATGAACTAATATAAACTAAATGTTAACGTCAATGATGTGTGCGAGTGGAGAAAGAGGTGCGCGGGCCTGAATAAACATCTTAACGGGATGTCCTTAGACCGAGGGCCGTAAGTTTGTTGTAATAATAGTTAAGAAGGCAAGGGGATATTATGAAGTTAACAGAAACACACTAGATGTAATTTGTACATGTTTTATAGCAACCAAGATAACATAGTTTTATAGTTGTAAGATTTGGTTAGGTGTTAGGAGTATCGTGAATGTGAGTATCGTGAATGTGAGTATCGTGAATGTGAGTATCGTGAATGTGAGTATCGTGAATCGTGAAATGTGAGATGTGAATTGTTTAGCGGTGCAGGTAACAGTTTTAATCGTTAAAAAGATAAAATACGTTTTAGCAGAGCTGAAATCAAATCATTGGAAATTACCGCTGTACGAACTAAAAAAAATGAATGTTATGAGAACTAGATGAACTAACATAAATTTCTTTGAAGAACTAATCTGGGACATGTTTAATGAAATAGCCTTATATTTTTTAAGAACTAATCTCGACATTTTGATGTTCTAACCTGGACATTTTGATGAACTATCATGGACATTTTGTAGAACTCACATGGACATTTTGATGTTCTAACCTGGACATTTTGATGAACTAACATGGACATTTTGTAGAACTCACATGGACATTTTGATGTTCTAACCTGGACATTTTGATGAACTAACATGAACATTTTGTAGAACTCACATGTACATTTTGATGAACTAACATGGCCATTTTGTAGAACTCACATGGACATTTTGTAGAACTCACATGGGCATTTTGTAGAACTCACATGGACATTTTGATGTTCTAACCTGGACATTCTGGTGAACTAACATGGACATTTTGTAGAACTCACATGGACATTTTGATGTTCTAACCTGGACATTTTGATGAACTCACATGGACATTTTGTAGAACTCACATGGACATTTTGTAGAATTCACATGGACATTTTGATAAACTAACATGGACTTTTTGACGAACTCACCGGGACATCTTTGAGAGAATCAGCTGTTCCCAGGCTGTGGCAGAAGCTGTATCTACTACCAGTTGGTGATGACGTGTAGGCAGCTGTCGAGTTGTTTGTCTCGTTGAAACCTAAGTTGTGCAGGCCTTGAGTCAAGTTCATAACACATCCAACAAGTGTTGTACCTAGAAGTGAAATGAAATATACAACAACATACGAAGATGTGTTTAGAAAACTTAAAGGTAATATGCAACAATAGAAGAAGATGTGTTTAGAAAACTGAAAGGTAATATACAACAATAGACGAAGATGTGTTTAGAAAACTGAAAGGACATATACAACAATAGACGAAGATGTGTTTAGAAAACTGAAAGGTAATATGTAACAATAGAAGAAGATATGTTTAGAAAACTGAAAGTTAATATACAACAGTAGAAGAGGATGTGTTAAGAAAACTGAAAAGTAATATACAACAATAGACTAAGTTGTGTTTAAAAAACTGAAAGGACATATACAACAATAGACGAAGACATGTTTAGAAAACTGAAAAGAAAATATACAACACAGTGTAATAGACGCAAAAATAATTGATAGATCGATGCATTGAGAGATTTAAGAGAATAGAAGCTTAAATGATGTAGGACCGTGCTGCACTAAGTTACAAAGTGGAGGAGGGCGGGGGGGGGGGCTTGAAACAAAGGGGCGGCACCCTCTCAAGGGTTACAAAATTTTGACTTGGAACCAAAAAAAAATCCCTTTCAAAAATAAATAAGTTTGATGCAAAATAAACATTAAGCAACATTTAAAAGAACAAGAAGCCAGAACAAAAAAGAGAGAAACACAACATGAGACATTACGACGAGTGCATTTTTAACTTGAACATTTTGTTTGCTCAGAACTTAAGAGAATCTTTGACACTGTTTAATGTTTATCGCTAAAAAAGCGGAATTTTTCTCGTGTTTGTTTTCACGCATACAGCTTTGCAGGGCCATTCTTGTAGATGGGCTGGCGAGGGCCCCATTTTCGGTGCCATTATTAGCCGGCTACAACGAAAATCATAGCTATGGTCAGTTGGCGAAGTGTTAATATAAAGTTTCAGCTAGGGGCTCTATTTTTTAATGATTTTTTTAGAGTTCAATATTTGGAAGCAGTGCCCTAAACTGGCGTAGCGGGGGGGGGGCGGGGGTACATATGTCCCCGGGCGCCGAGGTTCAGGGGCGCCAAATGGTATATTTTACATATAGTATTATATGGTTTTCGAATTGGGGGGCGCCAAAAAGCGCATTAAAGGGAGACGTCCTGGCGCAAGCTGCCTGCCTCCTCTTTCTCGCTACGCCTCTGGATTTAAATAGCGTTTTCGAATAGGGCCAACAAAATTAGCTTTGTCTTCGTTTCCCAAATTACTTTTGCTCGGACCGACTTATCATTTTTGCAAACTTACTGCAGATGTCCAAATGACGTTTATTTTTGTACACAACAAACTTCATTTGATGAGTAATTAATGTCAACGCATCATCGAGTGTAGTTGTGACTAATAAAACTGCAAACTGAGAGCGCTTTTGGCAAGAAAAGTAGTCCACAAAGACCAGCCCCGCGAGACCGAAAATTCTACGGCAGGGAGCCGGCAATAGCAGTGGAGGTCAGCTAATACATTTTACTAAATAGAACAAATAAGCAGAGGTCGCCAGACAAAACGCCCGGTGCACCCCCTCCTACGCTACGGGCCTGCACATAACTGATGTGTAGACTTTACATTCAGGCCTTTGTCTAGATTAGTCGCTTTATTCCGGGTGCTAAACAGCTTAAACTAACACTAAAAAAATAAATAAAGTTCGCTTAGCCCAACAGGGCCATCTGTACATATAAAGTATAGAGTCCATCTGTCTGTTTCTTCACGGCATGTGAAGTGATTGTGCGGTTAGCACTTCCCCGACTAAATTCAGGTACCCATTTTAAGCTGGGGAGGGGACTTGAGGTACTTTGACCAACTTTCACCTGGACCTGTAAAAATTCTCAGAAAGACATTCCATCGCTTTACACCGCTCGTCCAGCCGTACCTCTCTACTGACACTTTTCAGTATCGTCCAGCCGTACCTCTCTACTGACACTTTTCAGTATCGTCCAGCCGTACCTCTCAATTGACACTTTTCAGTATCGCCCAGCCGTACCTCTCAATTGACACTTTTCAGTATCGTCCAGCCGTACCTCTCTACTGACACTACTTAATATCGTCTAGCCGTACCTCTAAACTGACACTACTCAGTATCGTCCAGCCGCACCTCTCAACTGACACTCCTCAGTGTCGTCCAGCCGCACCTTCAACTCCGGATACTTCCAGCGCCGCCCAGCTCACCTACTTCAACTCGACACTCACCAGCGCCGTCCAGCCGTACCGTCCAACTGACAATACTCAATCGGCGGATCTGTCCAGCCGTACCTCTCAACCGACACTCACCAGCGGCCATCGCCCACGCCAGCCGCACTTCAACCTGATACTACTCAGTGTCGTCCAGCCGTACCTCTCTAACTGACACTACATCATGCGTCAGTCCAGCTGTACCTCAATCCGATACCACTCAGTGTCGTCCAGCCGTACCTCAGTGACACTACTCAGTGTCGTCCAGCCGTACTCTCTAAACTGACACTCCTCAGTGTCGTCCAGCCTTACCTCTCAGCTGACACTACTCAGTGTCGTCCAGCCGTTCCTCTCAACTGACACTCCTCAGTGTCGTCCAGCCGTACCTCTCAGCTGACACTACTCAGTGTCGTCCAGCCGTACCTCTCAACTGACACTACTTAGTATTAAAATTCCATTGAATAGATTTTCTTACCACATCCATTGAATATATTGCTACATAAGTTGATATTAATTCATACCATTGATATATTTCATTTCGAGTCGATCTAGAATTATACTCATTCCATATGGTTTAAGATATATTTCGAATTTTTCTCCAAAACGTTTGCTGCGCGTAGGCGTCCCATTTGTCAAGAGGTAATGCTGTAGGCGACAAATGACAGTAATAAGTGTTACTGCTTATTTCCCTTCATCCTCCGCCCCCTTGGCGCATATATGTACCCAATTCAAAACGGTTAAAGAATTACATTTGTTAAGACCTTATAAGTCGAATCACTTCATTTGTTGCTATTCTTCTAGAAAGATAATGAATTTATGAGTATTAAGTATCTACTGCCATGTAGATTCTAGAAGCAACCACTAATCTTTAAAAAAACAACAACTGGGAGTAATTCCGCTCTGGGTAAATGTACCATTTCTTAATCTCCATCGATTATAAATTTTAATTTACAGTTTGATAGCACCATGCTTCCATTTTCCAAAAATGAACAATACATTCTTTTATTAAAAGGATTTTCTTTCGCACCAGAAAAGACTTATATATCATTTTTTAGGAAATACGGTACTTGCACTTACGGTTCAGCATACCAGTTATTAAACCATTTATCAAAAATAAAATGGATAGGTTCTAGAAATAAAATGGCAACCTGCGGTGCTCTGAGCAACCAAGGATGCATATGAAGTGGTTTGTCTAGCAATGTTTAATACCTCTTGCAAGAAAGTATAACTTATTGACATTCATTCTTCATGTTTGGAGTCGAACCATAGCCGCTGGTTTTTGCACTATCCATTACAGCCAAGGAGCCGGTTGAAATCTAGCCGAAATCTTTCATATAGTTATAGGTGAGCAATAGTTTGAACTGACCTGTCACTTGACTACAAGAGAGCTGGCTGATATGTACACGTCGTCCTCACGATAAACCTTGAGGTCGCGCTCGTTTCCATGACAACGA
Source organism: Bulinus truncatus (assembly GCA_021962125.1). NCBI lineage: Eukaryota > Metazoa > Mollusca > Gastropoda > Planorbidae > Bulinus > Bulinus truncatus. The sequence continues at coordinate 3,101,371 of JAGDYQ010000038.1, read as the reverse complement.
ACACGACTCTGCCTCGTCCAGTTTGAATGAAGACGCTGGTATCTTTTGGTTCACCGCGTGTAGGCCTGAATGCGTGACGTCAGACAAGATCCGGTGTTGGAGCTGTGCAACCCACAACGTGAAGGGACAGGTAGGTGGTCGCCGTCTGACATGAGAATTTCATCAGATGTAGAGAGAGATAGCGAAGTCGCCAGATTTTTGCAGCAGAAGGTTTGATGGTCGCAAGCCATTGATCTGAATTAGTTTAAAGAATATAACATGAAAATAAAGTAAAAATTAAGGGGAGTACAAACATTGGGGGTTGCCATTAATACAGTGGCGTAGCGAGGGGGGCAAATGGGCATCATGCCCCGGGCGCTACTCACAAAGGAGCGCCAAATGGTATATTTTACATATAAAGTTATAAGGTTATCAAATGGGGAGGAAGGCGCTAAAAGGTATTGTACCCCGGGCGCGAGTTAAGCTCGCTGCGCCATTGCGTTAATAGCTTTTACAGGACCTCGGCAGTATAGTTTCTATAGCTGCTCATATGACCTAAAAATATTGTTGACTTTGAAGTGGATTGGAATTTAGGAGTATTTATTATTTTCTTAAAGAGTTTTTCTTTTTATACCCCACACTTTTTAATCACAACTTATTGGGATACAAAAAATGTATGTTTACAGTACGATATATAAATGGAATAGGAACCGCAACCTCGTTTTGAATCACTTGTTGAATATAGCAGGAACTTGGTTCATGGTATGACGTCTATAAACTCTTAACTATAAATTCACCAAAACGGACGCAGGAAGGTGTTTCTAAGACGTAACTTAAACTTTACTCAGCTACAGATACATAATTTTTTTTTTTAAATTGACAAATTTCTTCCACAAATAATTTCTTTTATAAGAATGTACATGTAAGAAATCCGAGTTTTTATACATACTGCTCTTTTAACATGAGATTTTGTCGGTATCGGTGGTTTAGTGTTTGTATTTAAAATAAGTTATATGCAAACATATATCTCTTGATTAAACCACATTAGCATATGAAAAAAAGTATCTTAAATTATATTAATACTTTTAAAGCAAACTGATAGAATTGTCAATGTGATTATGTTGCTCCAGATCTCAATGTTTAACTATTGTTGCAATCGAGAAAGTACCTGGCTACAGCAGACGATACAACTTTTTAAATGGCGGATCTAAAAAACAAAATGAGAATCCCGGGTTCGATCCACGATGAGAACCAAGGAAATTTTTATTTTCTAGGTTAAAATTAGAGTCCACCAATTTCCTCCCTTTTTTTTAAAATCGGTTGCTGACTTCCGCTGGGAAAGTAAATGCGGCTGAGCGTTGTGCTAACCACACAATCTCTTCATATGCAGTTGTTACAGAAACAGAAGAGTTCTACACTTCATCTGTCCAGATGGCCATTTTGGCTAAGATAGCTTTACTTTAAAAAAAAATTAATGAGTTGAATGAATATTTTATTGTATAAAATAGCGAACGCCATTAGTATATATTCCGCATGTTATTTGGATTATAGTAGTATTTAGTACATACTTTCTGTTATATTAGTGTCGTCATGCAGAGCTACAGTATGTACTTAGTAATTACCGTTATATTAGTGTCGTCATACAGAGCTACAGTGTGTACCTACCGTTATATTAGTGTCGTCATACAGAGCTACAGTGTGTACCTACCGTTATATTAGTGTCGTCATACAGAGCTACAGTGTGTACCTACCGTTATATTAGTGTCGTCACACAGAGCTACAGTGTGTACCTACCGTTATATTACTGTCGTCATACAGAGCTACAGTGTGTACCCACCGTTATATTAGTGTCGTCATACAGAGCTACAGTATGTACCCACCGTTATATTAGTGTCGTCATACAGAGCTACAGTGGGTACCTACCGTTATATTAGGGTCGTCATACAGAGCTACAGTGGGTACTTACCGTTATATTAGTGTCGTCATACAGAGCTACAGTATGTACCTACCGTTATATTAGTGTCGTCATACAGAGCTACAGTGGGTACCTACCGTTATATTAGTGTCGTCATACAGAGCTACAGTGGGTACCTACCGTTATATTAGTGTCGTCATACAGAGCTACAGTATGTACCTACCGTTATATTAGTGTCGTCATACAGAGCTACAGTGGGTACCTACCGTTATATTAGTGTCGTCATACAGAGCTACAGTGGGTACCTACCGTTATATTAGTGTCGTCATACAGAGCTACAGTATGTACCTACCGTTATATTAGTGTCGTCATACAGAGCTACAGTGGGTACCTACCGTTATATTAGTGTCATCATACAGAGCTACAGTGGGTACCTACCGTTATATTAGTGTCGTCATACAGAGCTACAGTATGTACCTACCGTTATATTAGTGTCGTCATACAGAGCTACAGTGGGTACCTACCGTTATATTAGTGTCGTCATACAGAGCTACAGTATGTACCTACCGTTATATTAGTGTCGTCATACAGAGCTACAGTATGTACCTACCGTTATATTAGTGTCGTCATACAGAGCTACAGCATGTACCTACCGTTATATTAGTGTCGTCATACAGAGCTACAGTATGTACCTACCGTTATATTAGTGTCGTCATACAGAGCTACAGTATGTACCTACCGTTATATTAGTGTCGTCATACAGCGCTACAGTGGGTACCTACCGTTATATTAGTGTCGTCATACAGAGCTACAGTATGTACCTACCGTTATATTAGTGTCGTCATACAGAGCTACAATGTGTACCTACCGTTATATTAGTGTCGTCATACAGAGCTACAGTGGGTACCTACCGTTATATTAGTGTCGTCATACAGAGCTAAAATCTTGTAAGTATCAGTCCCTGACGACGACGTGCTGGCTGACATGCCCACGGTTGGGAAAGTGACGTAGTGATTGGTCAAACTGTCCACGCTTAAAGCCATGTCCAGCGTGTAGATGTCCGAGTAGCCAGTTCCAGAAGCCTGCATAATAAAGGCAAGATTTTAAAGTGAACCTTTGCAAAAATTCGATTCGAGTCGTGAACAGATTTATAATTAATTTTATAATTTTACGAATAACAATAAAGAAAGTGAAAAGTAGGAGACCCGGAGTGGAGGGTTGTCTATTTCAAGGCTGTCTATAGTAAAAAAAAAACAACCCTCCCCACCCCCGTAGTAATCGAGTTCTCCATCAAGGTTTTATGTCAACATAAAGAATCAGTTCATCGTTTTATGTCAACATAAAGAATCAGTTCATCGTTTTATGTCAACATAAAGAATCAGTTCATCGTTTTATGTCAACATAAAGATTCAGTTCATCGTTTTATGTCAACATAAAGAATCAGTTCATCGTTTTATGTCAACATAAAGAATCAGTTCATCGTTTTATGTCAAAATAAAGAATCAGTTTATCGTTTTATGTCAACATAAATAATCATTTCATCGTTTTATGTCAACATAAAGAATCAGTTAATCGTTTTATGTCAAAATTAATAATCAGTTCATCGTTTTATGGGATTCAAAGCTCTACACTCGGTGATAAATGTTTACATTTATTTAAAGCCAACCTGTGTAGCTTTAGTCCCAGTGTAGGCCACTGTTGGTTTGTTTGAGTAGATGAAAGTACCACTCAGGTCCGAGAGAGACTGTATCTGGACACTCTCCAGGCTGGACAGCGATAGTCTCGAAATCTTTATTTGTCTGTGGGATTTAAAAAAAATAAACCCATTAGTAAACAAACATGAATGAAATCAAACCTTTCTGTGATTTAAAAATAAACCCATTGGTAAACAAACATGAGTGAAATCAAACCTTTCTGTGATTTAAAAATAAACCCATTGGTAAACAAACATGAATGAAATCAAACCTTTCTGTGATTTAAAAATAAACCCATCAGTAAACAAACATGAATGAAATCAAACCTTTCTGTGATTTAAAAATAAACCCATTAGTAAACAAACATGAATGAAATCAAACCTTTCTGTGATTTAAAAATAAACCCATTAGTAAACAAACATGAATGAAATCAAACCTTTCTGTGATTTAAAAATAAACCCATTAGTAAACAAACATGAATGAAACCAAATCTTTCTGTGATTAAAAAAAATAAACCCATTAGTAAACAAATATGAATGAAATCAAACCTTTCTGTGATTTAAAAATAAACCCATTAGTAAAAAAACATGAATGAAATCAAACCTTTCTGTGATTTAAAAAATAAACCCATTAGTAAACAAACATGAATGAAATCAAACCTTTCTGTGATTTAAAAATAAACCCATCAGTAAACAAACATGAATGAAATCAAACCTTTCTGTGATTTAAAAATAAACCCATTAGTAAACAAACATGAATGAAATCAAACCTTTCTGTGATTTAAAAATAAACCCATTAGTAAACAAACATGAATGAAATCAAACCTTTCTGTGATTTAAAAATAAACCCATTAGTAAAAAAACATGAATGAAATCAAACCTTTCTGTGATTTAAAAAAAAACGTGTATGTATAAAATAATAGGTTGTTTCGTACCTAAAATTATAGCTTACATAGACATCCCCGAGACAGGAGAACATTGAACACGGCCGGCGTGATGGGGTTCAGGCCACAACATAGGGACCCTTGGCTAATAAATAGGGCTTGAGACATTTTGTTTTTTCTTGAACACCCTAAATAATGGCGCATAGAATATGAATGGAAGGGGAAAGAAAGAATTGTGTGCAGAGTTTGTTGCTTGGAAGTGGGGGGGGGGGGGGAAGATCCTCCTAAGTGACCTATATAATGGGCTACCTCCATGGTGACCTAATAAAAGAATAACCTACATAGTGACCCATTTGAGAAATCCCCCCTTAATGACCTAATTAAAGAATTGCCTCCGTAGTGACCTAATTAAGGAATTCTCTTCACGGTGACCTAATTAAGGAATTGTCTGCATAGTGACCTAATTAAGCATAAAATAGACTTGAAGAAAACTGGAAAGAAAAATCTACGACAAATGAATCTGACGATAATAGAAGGGAACCAAAACCCAAATTCGACTGTACTTGAAACAAAAAAAAAACAATAAAAAAATAATATAAACAGAAAAAAATAATTTTCATACTATTTTTATCTTTCATGCCATGGTGTTATGAATACTGAAGTAAATCATGTATCCCAGCAACACACTACTTACTGAAAGGTCAGGCCGTTAACAGTTACTGTAACTGCCAGTGTCTGGTTCCTTGGATATTTTATTGTTACGTCAGTGCCATTGAGTAAAGCTGTGATCGTTATCTTAATGAACAAAAAAAAAAAGGAATATTACCTTTATGTACAGAATAAAAAGTAATATTACCTTATGAACAAATAAAAAAGTAATATTACCTTAATAAACAAAATAAAAAGTAATATTACCTTAATGAACAAAATAAAAAGTAATATTACCTTATGAACAAATAAAAAAGTAATATTACCTTAATAAACAAAATAAAAAGTAATATTACCTTAATGAACAAAATAAAAAGTAATATTACCTTATGAACAAATAAAAAAGTAATATTACCTTAATAAACAAAATAAAAAGTAATATTACCTTAATGAACAAAAAAAAAGTAATATTACCTTAAGGAGCAAATTAAAGTAATATTTGCATCATGTGTTAACTGGGTACACGCGTAAAAATATTGTTATCAGCCAATTTATCAATTTTCATGTGATATTGTCATGTTAGTTGTAGGGAAGCATCGTTTTCATCATTAGACTGTAGCACCTTTTCTTATCATGCTTGGCATAATGCGTAGCATCTCTCGTACGTTAGGGGTATTTTATATAACATTAAATACTTTGCCTGTCTAGTCTACTACCACTGTGACTCAGATCAACAAGTAGAGACATTCCGATACTAATATACCTAAGTATAAAGTGATTTTTATGAGGATTTATATTTTGGTTTTAAAATGCTATGTTGCTGTAAGTATAAATGACTCAGTGCGCGTATCCCTGTTTCTAAGGAAATGACGTCACTTGTTTGTTGTCTTTAGACGTGATTTCTAATAAATAAAAAAAGCTTTCTTCGACACTTACGTGATTCCCTGATGTGGAAGGGGCGTTGCTCAAGATGAAATAACCCGTGGTGAAATAATAGACTGGGTAGATCAGAGTTGTCCCAATGCTATTGGTAGAGTTTTGAAACAGTACCACAGTCACGTTACGCGTGCACCTTAGCACGAGCAGACCTTTGAAGAATCCTGGGATAAAATTTGTTTTCAAATGACTTTTATAATTATGCATTCAACAATTACCGCGCAGCATTACAAAATATAAAAATAAATCCAACAGTTATCTAAATAAGTATTTTCTGCATTAAGTCTGTCTTCTACAGATTGCAAGAAAGAATACTGTTTCCTGTTTAAATATTAAAGGGTTCTTGCCTACATCTTGATTCAAATGTTTCTTTACAGTTTCTGTGGTTGTAAATATGAGATATCAGAGCCTAGAATATAAAATTATTCCTTTCAAATGTTTGTTAGGTTTGTTTATGGAGTATTACAATATATTGCATTTTTAAATTGTAAAAATAAATCATTAAAATATCAGATTTGTCCGAAACCAAAAAAAAATAACCCGACTACTGCTACCACTACCAATTTTGTTTAACAATAAAAACAATGAGATATTCAGTTTAATTCAAACTGATTTAGAAAATAATAACAAGACTCTCATTTTTTACAATAGTGGATTAAGGCCAAATTGAGGGTGTTTGTGGTTCCGAGCGCAGTGTATAATAAATACACAATTTGGAGTTTGTGAGCCCTTAAGAAGGCGGGGCGTGCATCCGGTACTCGATTAAGACATTTTATATTACCTGAGATAACTGTGCCAAACTAGATGGGGTCCTTAAGGGAAGGGACGAAGGGCCGTAGATTCTTATTGTGCATCTTTGAGGTATCCCTGAACGGGTTGTGGTGGTTGTCATTATGTGCCATAAATTTAAAAAGAAAGAAACAATTCACAACAACAACAGGATGTCACGTGTGTAAGTCAGTAACCCCAATGAGTCAATGTGTGACGCAATACAGTACCTGTGTCTTTCATTTCCAAATCTGGACTCATCTTGAAAATGATATTGTGAAATGGCGTCACCCAGTCGTAGCTTACCGCAGTACTTCCGTTCGGGAAAATTTGTTGGAACTGCAGGTACACAACTTCTGTTGAGACTGAAACAAAACATAATTAAGAGGCGGTCAAATAATTTTAAAACAAAATGACCTACATCTTGACCAATGAGAGGTCTTTAGAATCATTTTCAATGAGTTTGGGGACCAGTCTTTTTTCCTAATATATAATTACTTTTGTTTATTGAATGTCGATATAGTGCAGCTCGTTAAAGTATTGCTGGTCTCCCCCACCTCATGCATGGAAACACCCGATCTACATATTCGATTTTTGAATGGCAACACCCGATCTACATATTCGATTTTTGAATGGCAACACCCGATCTACATATTCGATTTTTTCATGACAACACCCGATCTACATATTCGATTTTTGAATGAAAACACCCGATCTACATATTCGATTATTTCATGACAACACCCGATCTACATATTCGATTATTTCATGACAACACTCGATCTACATATTCGATTTTTTCATGACAACTCCCGATCTATATATTCGATTTTTTCATGACAACACCCGATCTACATATTCGATTTTTTCATGACAACACCCGATCTACATATTCGATTTTTTCATGACAACACCCGATCTACATATTCGATTTTTTCATGAAAACACCCGATCTACATATTCGATTATTTCATGACAACACCCGATCTACATTTTCGATTTTTTCATGACAACACCCGATCTACATATTCGATTTTTTCATGACAACACCCGATCTACATGTTCGATTTTTTCATGACAACACCCGATCTACATATTCGATTTTTGCATCAACATGCTTTTCATGCCTCTAATTTTATTCCTGGAGATTTTTGAAGTGCTAAACATTCATCAAAACACAAATAACTAAAGAGCAGTAGAGATTATTTTATTTTTACTATATGAACTCTGCCAAACCTTTGCACAGGAGCGATTTATCATAGTTCAATTTTGAGGCTATCGTGAAAAAGTCAATATAGATCTATTTGTATAGATCTTTTGTAGCGGGCCGCCAAATATGTGGTATGTGAGATGAGAGGTTTCAATTTGGATGAGATTGTCAGGTAACAATGTGTAACAATGTATTAGTGTCAGGTAAAAATATACAACATTATATATATATATATATATATATATACATAAATAAATAAATACATATATAAACAAACGAAAACCAGCAAGAACAACTAAATCTAAGTTTTAAATTTCAAACTTGAGGAAACAAGCTGTTGATTTTGGCCTCTAAGCTAACTGATTAACTAGCAGTTCAACTAACTGGTCATCTGTCTGGTCAACTAACGGGTCAACTGACTTACCTGTTGACACATGAACCTCTGGAGATCTAGTTAACATTGTTACAGTTTCCGGAAGAGGTATTAGATAAGTGACATTCAAAGCATCTGAAAAATAATATAAAATAAGCTTTCGTTTTATAGCAGTGAGATCAAAACCAAGAAGAGCAACATTTCACTAGAGTTTGAGTTTTGAAAAGGTTAACCAACTACCTAACTTTTACTTATGAATGCATTTATGAATGCATTTATTGGTCAAATGATATTTCACTTTTCGTTGGTGTCCCTTTCATGTTTTTATATATTCTTGGCATTCCTCTTATATTATATGTATTTTTGGTATTTTGATAATAGACAGTAATTCCACCTGTACATAGCTTTTTTGATGAACACTAACCTTTCACTCTTTTTTTCTTTTGCATTGGCGTTTCACGGGCGCCTTTGGCATTTCTCTTACGCAGTTGCTACGGTTCCAAGAAACGGGACTCCGTATTATTTTTTTCCGGGGTCCAGTTTTAGATGCGCATGCGCTCCAGCACTCTAGACGGACTATTTTTTTTACGGCTGTAGATGTGCGCATGCGCGATAGCCGGACTCCGAATACTTTTTTTCGGGGTCCGGCTATAGATATTGCTCCTTACCCTAACCCTAACCCTATCCCTAACCCCCTAACCTTAACCCTAATCCTAACCCTATTCCTATCCCTAACCCTAACTTTAGCCCCGAAAACAAAAAAAAAATATGCAATAATAAACAGTCCGTCTGCCGCGCATGCGCATCTATAGCTGGACCCCGAAAAAAAAATACAGAGTCCCGTTCCTTGGAACCGTAGCCACTTCCTTTCTATTATTTAATACTCTTTGACATGACATACACTTTGTTTTTAAAACCTTGACTTGTTAAACGACTTTCAAACAAGTTTCACGTGGAAAAATTCCGAAGGTTATCACCGAGGATCGAACCCAAGACTCTCAGGTCGACAGTTAAGTAACCACTCGGCCATCCGTCCCATTTCAATCAGAATATTTGAAACGATTTCCAGTCTAACATCGTTTGGCTATTATTTCCTTAACGATGTAACTGTGTGTTTCAGTAATATAACTTTTAATTATGATAGTATAGTAAATCATGTATGTAAGTAGTGATGTAAGCGAAGAAAATGTTTTCGTTTAGCTAATTCATTTTTAATGTGTATGTCTCCCTGACGTAATCAAGTCATAAAGTATTAGCTTCTAAGACTTTGTGTGACTACGTATGTGGTTTTTACACTCGTTAACTTGTTTGTTTCAGAAAACAATTTTTTGATGCAACAAAAAAATTAATGGCGCTATCGGTTAGCACGTTCGACTGTGAACAGTAAGTATGTGGCTCGAGACCAACCAGATACGAATTTTATTTCCTTCTATTCTTTGTCCATAAAGAATACTTGACAATTAAAATGAAACATGGGTATTATATAATGACATTAGTATTCCCAATAGCTGTACAATTATGACAGATGGGTATTATATAGTGACATTAGTAATCCCAATAGCTGTACAACTATGACAGATGGGTATTATATAGTGACATTAGTAATCCCAATAGCTGTACAACTATGACAGATGGGTATTATATAGTGGCTTTAGTAATCCCAATAGCTGTACAACTATGACAGATGGGTATTATATAGTGACATTAGTAATCCCAATAGCTGTACAACTATGACTGATGGGTATTATATAGTGACATTAGTAATCCCAATAGCTGTACAACTATGACAGATGGGTATTATATAGTGACATTAGTAATCCCAATAGCTGTACAACTATGACAGATGGGTTTTATATAGTGACATTAGTAATCCCAATAGCTGTACAACTATGACAGATACGAGAGCTGGCAGATAACCTATATTCAAATGATAACAAGCAAGCTTTTTGTATATTAATTAAAGTATACAACATCTCTTTGTTGTATCGAATCTGGTAGTCAAGATTTTGTGCATTTCTCTGAACCCAGTGACATACACTGCATAGAAGAGGTAGTTTTAGGCATGGGCGTCGCTAGGAATTTTTCCGGGGGGGGGGGGGCAAAAAGCACGTTTTCTAATTTAACTGACAATGTCTTGCAGGTTTATTTCTCAATTTAAATTCAAGTATAACATTAAATATTTATATTGACATAAATCAATGCATTTGAATATTCATACATTTTGACAACAAGTACAAGCATGTTCCGACTTAATAATATTTTTGAAATATTTACTAACTATATAACTAACTATACTGTAATAATCAGTTTAGGCTGGAGAATTTACAGTTGGCACAGAGATGGTTTTAATTATCTGGCCACTCAGCTTAGCGGAAGTAAAAATATTAGTTTAAAGCAGACGATATAGAGACGATAGATTTGGTAGACAAGGAGACGGACTTGATTATTCATCTCACATCATTTTATACCATGTATGTACTTCCATAGATTGAATAAATAAATATATATAAGTTTAATACAGAAGTCTACTCAGTAATTTATAACTGTGATTCGTCTCATACATGTGGATACTTAATAATATAATAATATACACGCTCAAGTCAAGTTAGTTGAATCATATACTCCGAAGAGACTGAAATATATATATACACCTACCAAGAAACTGAAGTACCACGAAAAATAATAAATATATTACATACAACTGATCTACTAATCTACACACAAAAACTAACTATGACATGAATGGCGGCTGCGGTGAAGTTCCAGAAAGAACATATTATATATGAAAGATATATATGAAAGCACTGAAAGATTTACAAGATCTACATGTTCCTGATTTTTACATCTGTGTTCCATCCACCAATATACAGTACTTTACTGTAATATATACAACTGTACTTTCTTCATTTGTTGGACTTCATATTTTTACTACTGTTGAAACATCGCTACAGTGAAACATCGCTAGTTATAAGAACATTTACATCAGTTCTTTTTGCTAAATCCTCGTGTGGGTGAAAAAGAAGGTGATCCGAAAATTAGCAGACCTTACCAAATTGTGGCAGACCATACCATACCGTACCGTACGTACTAGGAGAGCCATGAAGTGACTACACTCTGACTACACTCTGACCTATACTTTTACCTATCTACACCAGATAGAGGTTAGTGAGTCTACACCTTCCGAAACTATACTTTTTACAGCACTCTACACCTGAGATCCGAAGTCCGAAGTTACAAGAAAGGTATTTTACAGTGATTTCATGTTATTTAATTATAATTGTTGTTTTATTTGCAAACTATGTCAATTTTATTATATTAGTATGTAATGCTTAGAAACAATTTCTTTTACATCCTTAGTATATAGTTAAATATCTTTTTGAAAAGTTCTAATTGCAAAATTAGTTAAATTAAAATAAATATATATTGTTTTCATCTAGATATTTTACTTAAATATTTGTTTAGAAGTAATTGTTTTATTCGTATCGTAAATTTTTTTTACAAGTAATCTTGTAAAGTTGTATATTTGTTTTCGCTCGTCTAACTCTAAATTTAATTAAATAATATTAACTTAGTCTGTAAAAATTTTTTTTACATTTTTTAGTTATAGTATATTAATCTTAGAAATATTTTATTTATTGTATGTTTTCATTTGTCACTTATTATTAGAAATATTTTTACATCAGTAATTTAATTTTATTTTGACATAAAATTGCATATAGACTCAAGAATATTGAATACTGAAATATACTATATATACATATATACAATATAAAAATCCAATACAGCAGAAATAAAATATTAAGAAATTAATTATATAAATAATTTAATAAAGAAAATTAAATAAATTTTACAATGGCTGAGCAACCAGGATCATTTGAGTTCTATATTAATCAGGGCAAATATGCAGGTCTTACAGGTGATAAATTAGTAAAATTTGCTAATGATAAAATGGAACGAGCAGAGCAAAATAAAATAGAAGCAGAAAAAATTAGAATAGAAGCAGAAAAAAATAAAAGAGATGCAGAAATACAATCAGATAAAATTAGAATAGAAGCAGATAAAATAAAACAGGAAATAGCATTACAAAGAGATAAAATACAGATGGAAATTGAAAGAGACTTACAACTAAAAAGATTAGAACTAGAATCACAAAGTCAGAATATTATAGTAAAACAAGAGAATCAAAAAAACATATAAACATAAAATAAAAATACAACCTTTTTCTGGTAAATCTGGTGAAATAGACCAATTTTTCCATAATATGGAAATGCAATTTAAATTAAATAACATAGACAAATCAGAATGGAAAAACTATTTATACCAATCAGTTACAGAGGATGCACTTACAGCCCTAAACAACATTAGAGACAGTGACACAACAGATTACAGTGAAATAAAGAAACAACTCTTAGATCATTTCAACAAAACAGAAGACTACTATAGAAATTTATTTCATAACAGTACATTAGGTTCTAATGAACATCCTCAGGCATATATTAATAATTTAGAGGCCAATTTGAACAATTGGATAAAGATGTCTGGTATAGACGAAAATAGTGTGATTGAAATAAAAGAGCTACTTCTGGTGGACAAAGTACTAACACTTTGTACATCAGAACTATTCACATTCATAAAACAAAGAAAGGTCCATAAGAAGATGGAGTTAATTTCTGCCATGTCAGATTTTAGGGATAGTCATGTAAACACTCCAATGTTCAGTTCAACACAAAATAAATTTAATCTCATGAAAAATAGTGTTACCAGGAAAAGATTTAGTAGCTTACCTCCTAGGTTTAACAATCCATGTCAAATTTGTCACAAGATAGGACACGACAAGCATACTTGTTGGTTTAGGAAACAGCATACAGACAATTATCAAAACAGAAACAGACAGTATTACAACTATGGGGATAGAAACAAATATTTTAATAAAAGACAACATAAATATAACAATAAGAGACAATCACCAAACACTAGTCCCATTAGAAAACAAGAAAATAGGGGTAGATCAAGTCAAAGACACTCCCTTAACAACATACATAACTGTAACATGATGGAGGGCAAGGGAGAGTTAATTTTTTATCCTTGTTATGTAGATGGTAGGAAAGTAATGTGCTTGAGAGACAGTGGCTGTACATGTATTATTCTGGATTCAAAATTAGTAAAGGAAGAACAAATATTAGAGGGCATAGAAGAAATAAGAATGGGAAATGGAGAAATAGTGAAATGTAAAACAGCAAAAATTTATATAAGCACTTTTAATGGATTCACCAATAACCTCATTAATAATAGGAAATGTAGAAAATCTACAAGACAATGCCAAAGAAATTTATATGAAATGGTTAGAAAATAGAGAATTAGAAACAATTATAGAGGAACCCTTAGAGACAGATACAGATAAAAACATATGTACACTATTCAAAAGCATACAAAATTGGAATGGTACTGAGAACATTGTAAATTTTTTAGAGAGAGTAGACACAGTAGCCACACAGAACAATGTTAAAGAAGAAGATAAAATAACAGTTCTAATAGATAAATTACACAACCACCATTTGGCAAAATCACTAGCAGAAAACAACCAAGACAATTTTACAGTATTAAAAACTAAACTAATAAATAAATTAAATAATGACAGTAATTCAGTTGAAGTTGAAAAAGAAAATACTATAAAGAATACAAATACAGTAAATAAATCTGATCATGAATGCATTAATTGCAGTAGAAAATTAAGAAGATTAAATAAACACATAAAACAAAAACATAGTTACAACCTAACTAAAAAATTAAATGTAATGACTAGAGCACAAGCTAATAAAGAAAACAGTACAAAACAATACCCTGAATGTAGTAGACAAAACAACATTTTGGATATTGATAGGGATAAACTTAAAACATTACAAGAACAGGATGAAAGTTTAAAAATTTATTTCAATAGAGAGGAAAATGAAAATAAAAACATAATATACAAGGTAGAAAATGACATTTTAATAAGAAAATACACTAGACATAACAGGTCATTTAAACAAATAATGATTCCTACAGTTTTAAGAAATAATATACTAAAAGCAGGTCATGATTGCTACTTAGCAGGTCATTTGGGTGTTAAGAAAACACTAGATAGAATTAGAAGATATTGTTACTGGCCAGGTGTCATAGGAGATGTAAAAAGATTTGTTAAGGCATGTAAGAAATGTCAACAATATAATCACATAGGACCAAAACACAGAGCTCCCATACAAGAAAGTGACACAACAAACATTCCTTTTTATAAAATTGCCATAGACATAATTGGACCTATTTCAGTAATGTCCAATAGAAGACATAGATATATTTTATCAATGATAGACTTAGCAACACGCTGGGTTGAGGCAATTCCATTAGTAGATATAACTGCAGAAACAATTTGCAAAGCATTATTGTCTATTTTTACAACTTTTGGTTTTCCTAACACTATATTATCAGACAATGGTACTCAATTTAAATCACATCTTACTCAAGCATTTACTCATATGCTTAACATTACACAGGTATTTACAGCTAGATACAAACCTCAATCAAATGGTTCCATAGAAAGAGCAAATCAAACCATAAAGACCATGTTAAGAAAAATAATTAGTGATCATGGACAGGATTGGACACATTCTTACCTTTAATTTTATTCGCGTATAGAGAAATACCTCATGAAACAACAGGTTTTACACCATTTGAACTCATGTTCGGTTCAAATCCCAGAGGACCATTACAATTATTCAGTGAAAATATAATTAATACAGAAAAGGAACATATTAGTCCATTTGAATTGGTAGACAAAACCAGAAATAACATACTGTATTCAAACAAATATGCAGAAGAAAATCTCATAAAGAAAAACAAATACCATAGGGATCTTAAAAACTAAAACAGGTACTTAAGGAAATTTAAAGTTGGAGATCTAGTTTATGTATTGATACCCAAAGATAATGAAATTGGATGGAGGGGTCCATATAAAATAATAAACAAAATAGGAAATGTGGACTATTCAGTAGAAATAAATGGAGAGGGTAGAACATTTCATATTGATAGATTAAGAGATATCTTAGATCCTCTTACAGAATTAGAAACCATTGTACAACAGATTCAATCTTTAAATTGTTTAATCGGAGAAGACAACACTTATAGTTTAGAAAATAATATAAATGACACTGATCAGATTCCAGTAATAAGTTTAGATCAACAGGATGACATGAATAAGATTAACTTTGCACCAGACATACCTGCAGATATTAAGAAACAACTAATAGAAACATTAAATTCCTTTCAAAATGTAATTTCTAACAAACCAGGAAAGACAAACATAATTAAACATTCAATCAAATTAAAAACTGAAGAACCAATTAAACCTAAATATTATGACATTCCATTTAAATACAGAAATGAAGTTCAAAAAGAAATAGAACAATTACTAAATAGTGGTTTAATTAGAGAATCAGATTCCAGCTATTGTTTTCCAATAGTGGTAGTAAAGAAAAATAATGGCAAAATTCGTTTATGTTGTGATTACAGAAGCTTAAATTCTATTACAGTGATAGATAAACAACCTTTACCAAACATAGAAGACTTAGTTCAGGAAATGTCAAATGCCAATATTTTCACACACCTAGATTTAACTAGAGGCTTTTGGCAGATAGAAGTTCAGGAAGATTCTAAACAATATACAGCATTTAAAACTCATGAAGGATTTTATGAGTGGAATGTTATGCCTTTTGGTCTAGTGAACAGCACTGCAACGTTCACTAAGATGATGAATAAGTTATTAAGAAACATTGAAAACATTAGATACTATGTGGATGACATATGTATTTACACTAAAAAACTGGTCAGACCATATAGACAGTTTGAATAAATTACTAGAAATTCTTCAAATTAATAATTTAACAGTATCACCTGAGAAAATAAAAATAGGTTTCAAAAACATAGATTTTCTTGGATATCATATTGGTCAAGGATTAGTCACACCAACAAACAATATTCTTAAAAGAATTTTTGATATTCGCATTCCAGAAAAGAAAAAAGAAGTTAGATCTATTATAGGATTATGCAATTTTTATAGAAAATTTATTCCTAACTTTGCAAACTTAATTGAACCTTTAGTGAAATTAACTAAGAAAAAGATGCAACAAAAAGTTGAATGGAATTCAGAATGTGACAATGCATTAAAGAGAATAAAACAATGTTTTGAAGAAAAACCAATTTTAAGTTCAATAGATATGACAAAGAAATTTATTGTAGGCACAGACGCTAGCAAGACATCAATCGGTGGATGTCTATATCAAGAGCAGGATAATATCAATAAACCAATACTTTATTTGAGTAGAAAACTGTCAGACACTGAAAGTAGATATTCAGTAATAGAACTAGAATGTTTAGCTTTAGTTTGGACAATAACTAAATTAAGCAAATACTTGCTAGGCAATGAGTTCACTGTGTTAATAGATCACAAACCTTTAGCTAACCTGAATACCAAAAGCATAAATAATGCTAAACTAACACGCTGGTCTTTGTTATTACAAGACTACTCATTTAACATAAAATACATTAAAGGGTCAAGTAACCATATCCCAGATATTTTATCGAGACTCAGTCAGAAATAAGTATATTTTTTTGTGAGTAAACATATTGAATTATTCAAACATAGATAATACTGTATTGGGACAACAAGAATAAATATAATTAATTGGAATAACAAGTATAAATAAATGAATATTGGAACAATAATGAAATATAAATTTTATTGGAACAAGTAGCAATGAAATATAGTAGAACAATAAGGATAATGACTAGAATAATAAGAATATTGGAACTATAAGTAAAAATAATATGGATATTGGAACGATTAATACAAATAAGAGTTGTATTAGAAAATAAAAGATTTGTATGTATTAAAAATACAATATAATACATGAATAATGATAATGACATTTAAGCTTGTCAAGTACACTATTGTATTGAGTATATTGACTCAAATATTTTTTAAATCATGTATATTGAAGAATTCATGTTGATGATTGATGCATAATGTATTTAAAATAGAAATATGCATACTTAATTAAGATGAGAATGAGGAGAGATTGTGTTTAAAATAAAACACATACACTAAACAAGTATAATGTACATGAGAATATGTTGTAAGAATGATTAATTACTCATTCATTTCATTCACATTGATGAAAATATTATTGAAGTTTATGCAAAGATTTTATTATGCAACGATTACTAATGCATATTTTATTGAATTTGTTCATTGTTTGAAGTAAATTGTTCAATTTTTTATAATGATTTTAAAAAGTTAAAATTTTGTTAAATCCAATCAAAGGATTATTGATTATGACATTGATTATTGTCAAGAAGACTTATTAGTCTCAAATATGTAACTTGAACAATTATTGACTAAAGAAGTCAAAGGTATGAAGATTGTAATAATATATGAATTTTATTAAAATGATGTTTAAATATTTTATATGTCAGAAGACATAATGAATTGTACATGGTGATAATGTTAAATATGTCAAGATAAATTGACACGAAAAAATGCAAAGTTAATATATTCACACTATATAAAATGATGAGAAAGACATAAGAAAAATGTCTTATATAATTGATGAGTGCAAAATGAATATTGTCAAATCACTAAGGAAAGTGTTATTGACAGAAGACAAAAGAAAAGGTCTTCATAAGACGTGAAAGAAAAATGACTTGCTAGATAAAGCAAGGTAAATAATAAGTTGAACAAAATATTGTTGCAACAGAAGAAGTTTGTCAAAAGACAACATGAAAAATATATTGTACTGAAATAAAATGCTCTCATACAAAAGAAAAGAATGAGAATGATGTGAAGAAAAATATGAAAGTGTTGAATATTGAAAATAAATTCATTAAGTGAATATATACAAAGAAATGACAATTAAGTCATAGAAAATAATCACTATATAAAAAAAAGAGAGAGAAAAGAGGGGAGATAATAATGATAATTAAAAATGCACTTAAAACTTATGAAGAAGTTATGGTACTTGATACCAGCTGAGAAGATAAACAATCAATTAATTATTGTAAATTTTTTTTGTTTTAAAACTGAATTGATAATAATATTTTTGAAAATTGAATAAATTTTTATGTCAATATTATGATATGCTATATGATGCATTTAAAAAATTGAAATATGAGATATAGTATTAACAAGAATATTTTTATTAATAAATTTTGTATCATATCTAGTTTGATATTTGTATCATAACCATTTTGTTTGACATTTTGTATATAGAGTAATGATTACTATTGATATGATGTGATACAACAATTATTTTTATTTTGACAAAAGTAAATTTTATTAAGTTAACGACAGAAAAACGACAGACTAAAAAACTAAATGTATAACATTTGTTTTTTTAAAGGAAAGGGGGATGTTGTAATAATCAGTTTAGGCTGGAGAATTTACAGTTGGCACAGAGATGGTTTTAATTATCTGGCCACTCAGCTTAGCGGAAGTAAAAATATTAGTTTAAAGCAGACGATATAGAGACGATAGATTTGGTAGACAAGGAGACGGACTTGATTATTCATCTCACATCATTTTATACCATGTATGTACTTCCATAGATTGAACAAATAAATATATATAAGTTTAATACAGAAGTCTACTCAGTAATTTATAACTGTGATTCGTCTCATACATGTGGATACTTAATAATATAATAATATACACGCTCAAGTCAAGTTAGTTGAATCATATACTCCGAAGAGACTGAAATATATATATATACACCTACCAAGAAACTGAAGTACCACGAAAAATAATAAATATATTACATACAACTGATATACTAATCTACACACAAAAACTAACTATGACATATACTAACTATTTATATGCAGTTTCTGACCTTTCTGACACAAGGGGCGAGCAGTCCTGGCCGTGCCGTTGACGTCATTAAGTTTCAGCTGAAAGTCGTCTGCTGCCCTCCAGCACAGGTTATCCTCCCCTCCGTCAGGTAGCCAGTCGTTGGGCTCAAATGGCAACCAATCGTTGAACTTCACCTCGGTGTCCGTAGACATCCAGGTGAAATTATTTTCGTGGTTCGTATCGTTGGAGCCGAGAAACACGTCACTTCCGAAGACAGGATCTGAAAATACCAAGTTGACCCATATTCATCCAAAAATTAAAAAAAAACAAAACAAACAAACATGCCCATCATTTGAGTCGCAGGCCTCTTGGGCTCGTAACCTTTGACCTGGCTGCCTGAGCAAGAACTGATGGTTGGAGTGTTGACATGAACTAATCTAATAAAATAATAGCGATTTGGCTTCTGCGTTAAATCGAAAGTAAAGAATTAATACAACATTATTCCAGTTTAAAATACAATCATGAAAAAAATCGGATCTGCCCGAAACCAAAAATAACCTAGCCTACCGATCAAGCCTAAGGGGATGTAACTTTATGCAAAGGTTTCGCATGGTACCGCTAGTATAAATTGAATGTAAATGTCATAACATAAAAGACTCGTGTTGTTCACCCCCCTCTAAAACGTGTGGCGGGCCTGGACTGTGAATACGGCGGGCCTAATTTTACCCGCGGGACGTACTGTGGCTTATTTAGAATATTTTTTTTTCTTCCTTTTGCTCTACAGCCCATTCAGGGCCCTTGCTTGCCATACTACTCTTCTCCACTTTTCCCGATCCATGGCCCTCTTCCTTCACTCTCTCACTTGACGCTATTTCTCAGCCTCTTCTAACCGTCTGCTTCTTGGTCTGCCCTTAGGCATTTTCATATTGGGCGTTGCCTTATAAATTGCCTTTGGACCTCAGTAGTTTTCCCATTCTTTCTAGTTAGAAATCTTTACTCACCTTTAAATTCCCACACTGCGCTAGAATTTCCAGTAGCTATTGCCATCTTGGTGATGTTTAATATCTTCTGTTTTATACTGCTGAAGTCGATGTATATGTTGGCTTCTGACACCCATATAACGTTGCTGGTAATGTTCCACGAGAGTTTCCCACTGATAAACTATATTTACAAAAAAAACAGAAGAAATGAATTGTTATTACAAAAGATGGATAAATATTAATAGTATAGAGTGTATGCAAAATTTTATATAAAAGTGATTATTTAAGTGTTAAAGATGCGTAGTATGTTTGGCAAGTGGGACGGATGGCCGAGTGGTGTAAATACTCGACTGTCGAACCTGAGAGTCCTGGGTTCGATCCTCGGTGAGGCCCATGGAATTTTTCCAGGTGAAATTTGGTGCAAAGTCGTCCCACAAGTCCACTCAGCTTTAAATGGGTACCTGACTTATGTTGGGGAAGTAAAGGCGGCTTGGCGTTTGTGCTAACCACACAATCCCTTCATATGCCGAGGTTATAGAAACAGATGAATTCTACACTTCATTTGCCCCGAAGGCCCGTTAGGGCTAAGAAGGGAACTTTACTTACTTACTTACTAGTATGTTTAGCAGGATTCGATTCCAGTTACTGTTACTGTAACGAAAACGTTATGATAAAGAAAAACAAATGCGGCGCTTCATGGTTTATAACATTTTAAATCATATAACATGTAAAAAATAACACAATATGATATACTAGTCGTCCCGCGTCGTAGCATACGCCGCCTTATCAATCAATATACTTACTGTAATTTATTTTTTTAAATAAGCAATCAAACAAAATAACAGGCTGACATATGCGGAGAAAATACATTGTATGCAAAGTTGAACTTGGACCTATCATTTGCAGACTTTATGGTCACTATCAGTTACCTTCCAGTAACTTGTTTTTTATTTTATTGTTTACAGATTTTTAGTTCATTCTTTGGATGCCTTGTCTGTCGATGAGCTGCCAGACTTAATTTTCTCTTTAAACAGGTACCTGACATTAAGTTGGGGGAGTAAAGGCGGCTGGGCGTTGTGCTAACCACACAATCCCTTCATATGCCGAGGTTATAGAAACAGATGAATTCTACACTTCATCTGCCCCGATGACCCGTTAGGGTTAAGGGAACTTTACTTACTACTACTACTTTTTTTAAGATCAGGATTTTTTCATTCAGATTCTAACAAACATATTTCCGGGGGTGGGTGTTTTAATTTGCATTGCTTTTTATTTTTGGTTCACATTGTATCTGCCTCAATCCACCCCTTCCCCCAGCACACTATAGTGTTGTTTTAATGTAAGATTTTTTTTATCGTTCAAGCCATGCCAGTCTCCATCATAACTGTTTTGTGTATTTTTTTTAGACTTGCTCAACACAGCTTAAGATTCTTTCAATATAACCTTCATCTTACACTATTCAGTACAGATAGATGTTAGTTAATATGTTTTTGTAATGCGTACATATTCTGAAACAGTTAACATTTGTTTGTAATGCACCATGAATATTTATAATTTACTTAATCGGGATTTTCCCTTAAACAGCAGCACAAAGAAATCAAAACAAAAGATTTCACCATATCTAATATTTTATTGTCTACACTTCAGCGTTGAATGCGTTCTCTTGACCCACTTTGTAGCCTAATGTTAGCGCCGGGCCCAGCCACAGCATTTTCACATCTTATCTATATTTATGCACCATTTTTTGAATTCTAAAATTGGAAATTAGTTCAATATTACTTTACTCTTCACACAGAATTGTTTTATTAAATGTGTTATTATTTTTTTTATTTTTTTTTTTTTACAATAATCAGTTGACATATTCTATTTTATGTACAGCATTTTCTCATTTTCCGCGGTTAAACGGCTACAGAATTTACCGCGAATGGGGATAAGTGAGAAATTTAAATAATCTAGTTTTATAAAACAACGCGAGTTGTCGAACGTTGTTGAACGCGACACCGGTGTCGGTTTTCTAAAATCCGCCGACACCGACACCAGGGGGGGGGGGCGAAGGGAGATAATTGCGTATTTTTCCCCCTGTATATATCTCATACTATATATATAAAGATGCACGTCTAATTGTATATTTTTCTTCTTAGGGTTCGAAGTCGCGTAACGTTAGGCGTAAGTTACCGTAAATTACGCGTAATTTACGTATTGTAATTACGTAACGTAATTATGGAAAATTACGCGTTAATTACGGTAATTTAAAAAATGCATATTTGACGGCCTTTTTTAATTGTTTCTGTCGCAATTCGTTGTGTTAACAGCGGCGACCAATTAGTTTCAGTGATTAGTACCATCTACATCCGGCCACAAGCCTAAACCGGAAGTATTCGTTTGGTAAAACTGCATAAACCGCACAGTATATTGTTTGTTTTAATCGTTTTAGTAAACATAATAAAATAAATATTTTCAATAAGGAAGCCAAAGTCTGGTTAAAAATAAGACAACAATCATTTAAAATTTTCTACACAATGCCGCTATGAGTTGTATGACAAGCGGACGCAAGCCAAACGGGGAGGTTATAAAACCCAAAAATCCAAAAAAAAAATTAATAATTTTTAAACACTATCTATATATGTTCCATATGTCATGAAACGTATAGAAAAAATTTTACTGTGTATAGTGCTTCCGTCGATCGCGGCGGCCGTATTACGCAGCATATTGCACCCACGTCGTCTGTATTTCGCTGCGGATTGCACTAACGTCGATCGCGTGTGCCGTCTTTTGCTGAGTTCGGCACCCGCGGCGGCCGTATTTCGAGGCGCATTGAACCCGCCCCGCGTTGACCGTATTAGACGGTATTACTCAGCCAAAGATGGCCGCCGCTGATGCAGTCAGTACACGACGAAATACGTGGCCGATGCGGACGACGGGCAAATTAGTATGACCGGTTAATTACAAGTTAAAACCTTTGAAAACATTATTAAAAATACACCTACTAGCAATCAGTGAGCGTGAGCAACAAGAGAATATAAATTTTCAAGTAATTGGGAATTAATGGTACGCGTAATTTAGGCGTAACTTACGCGTAAATTACGCGTAATTTACGCGTAATTTACGCGCGCCAATCTTACGCGTAATTTTCGAACCCTACCTGCCATACTACTCTTCTCCACTTTTTCCCGACCCATGGTCTTCTTTCTCCACTGTCTCACTCCTATGGCTTTAAGGTCTCTCTCCACTTCCTCCAACCAGCGTGCATTGTATGGGCCTAATTTATATTGTAATTAATAAATAACAAAAGTAAATAAAGAATATTCCCGAACTGCGCAGTAAATGTGTTTATTTAAATAATTCTGCACAGGGCGCCGAGCTAGACGGGTCTCCGAAATACTAATCTTGAAAACAATGTTCAGCTTCTAAACCAGACAAGGGCAATCTACGTTTTGATTTGACCCGCAGTACATTCCCCTTTTTTCATTTACATTGATGACATTTACATTTATGTTAGCTCACATAAAGTATTATAACACCCCAGTGATCAGCTCTTGGTCCACCCCTTCAATCAAATTGTGGTTCTTCAGTAGTTATAAATTTACATCCCTGCTCTGCGATTTTGCAGCATGTCCATTACGATGAAAAAAAAAGTTATCAGTTGTACATGTAACATTGAAAGATCATGAAAAACACTAGATATGGACATCAAGAGTAGCTGCAGTGATTACATTGAAGTAACAAAAGTGTTTTTACTTCAAGATATGCCACAGTATGCGGGTTGTTATTTTTATAGTAAACCTAAAGCGGCCGTTCGCTACTTTTAATAAGTTCTCATTTATGCTCAAATATTGTTCAAGATTATTATTAACGATTGCCTAAGTCAGCAAGTCACTGCAAAGTACAGACATATCCAACAACACTAGAGCAATGATGCTTGGAAGTTTATAAGTGGTCATTCAAAGAATGCAGAATGCTGAAATAAAATCACGGCAAGGGCTACAGACAATGATTGAGTGAATACCAGAGTGAACATAGCCATTAACCTTCCTATCTGCTTTCAGTCACAATTCTGTTAATGTTGACAAGTTGTTTTAATGTAGAGAATCTCCCTTTGGAAAATAATACTTTGTTGATAAACAGATTTACCAAGTATCTATTTAAAAAGAAAAGAAGAACTTTAGAAAACTTTAGATTAAAGATTGGCTAAGAACTACCTGACGTTGTTCTGGATTATTTAATTAAAGTTCTAGTATTTTTTTTGGGGGGGGGGGGGGAAGTTTGTGCTCCGACACTGAACCGACTACGGACAAGTACAATGCCGACACCGACACCGACACCGGGCAAAGTACAAATGCCGACACCGACACCGGGCAAAGTACAATTGACACCGGCAAAAACTACCGACACCACCGACACCCCAGCCCTGCTTATAACTCAAGATCCAGACAACCAAATAACGTGAAATTTGGTACACGTACACATAATTACATGGGGAAGGTCATGGGACAGGTTTCGTTTTATCTCGATGGGTAGTTTAATTGTAATTAATTATTTTTATTTGAGTATTTTACTGTATTAAAGTATTCTCGACGGCGCCATAAATAAAACTCCTCTGTGACGTCATTTCCCGATGATGCATTTTACATTTTTAAATTTTCCTGCTAATAAAGCCGAATAGATCTAGCGCGTTGGTGCTGTATCGTGCCTTTATGCTGCAAAGAATTGTTGTTTTTTCATGCTCCCTGATTTGTACAGTTTGAGGAAGGTAAAGGACTGAAGAAGGATTTTAGAAGAAGTGTGAAGCCATAATAATAAGTATATATATATATATATATATATATATATATATATATATATATATATATATATATATATATATATATATATATAGTGAGAGAGAGAGAGAGAAAGAGAGAGAGAGTGAGAGAGAGGGAGGGAGAGAGATAAAGAGAGGGGACGAGAGGAGAGAGAAAGGAGGTAGGAGGGAGGGAGGGAGGGAGGGAGGAAGGGGGATAGAGGGAGAGGGGGAGAGAGAAGGAGGGAGGGGGAGAGGGGGAGAGAGGGAGAGGGGGAGAGAGAAGGAGTGAGGAAGAGAGAGGGAGATGAGAGAGGGAGGGAGAGGGGGAGACAAGTGAGGGAAAGAGAAAGGAAGGGAGGGATAGAGGGGGTAGGGAGAGAGAGGAGAGGGAGAGAGGGTGGGAGAGAGAGATAAAGAGAGGGGGCAGGGAGGGAGAGAGAGGGAATGAGGGAGGAGGAAGGGGGAGGGAGCGGGGAGAGTGGGGGAGATAGGAGGGAGAGGGAGAGAGAGGGGGATGGGAGAGGGAGGGGGATGGGAGAGGGAGGGAGAAAGGAGGGAGGGAGAGAGGCGGTAGAGAGTGAGAGAAAGGGGAGGGAAGGATAGAGGGAGAGAGAGGATAGGAGAAATGGGAGGGAGTGAGAGATAAAGAGAGGGAGGGGGCAGGGAGGAAGAGAGTGGGAAGGAGGAATGGAGGGAGGAGAGAGAAGGAGGGAGGGAGAGAGAGGGAGATGGGAGAGTTAAGGAGGGAGGGATAGTGAGTGAGGGAAAAAGGGAGGGAGGGAAAGAGAAAGGGAGAGAGGGGGTAGGGATGGAGAGAGAGGGGGAGGGAAGGAGAGAGGAGGGTAGGGAGACAACAGAAGGTTAACAGAAAACCTTTTTCAAACCCGAGCAAAGCCGGGTATTGCAGCTAGTAAACAATATCTCTTCTCATTCAACAAACACTACACTTCTAAGACTATCTCTGTGACTTATTCTTCCTGTGAACTATTTTTTGATTATTGTTTCTAACTCTACTCTCTTTTGACCCACAAACTGCATCTTATATGTCTTGCTTACATAACAACTCGAAATTTTCTATAAAACAGCTACATTACAACAAATAGCTGATCATAATTTCTACGAATACAATTCTAGAAATGACCCGACTCTGACCTCAGAACCGCTAGCTTGACCTCGACACACACACACACACACACACATGTGCGCGTAACACACGCAACTACACTATGACATTTTCACTAAATTAATGTAAGTTATAAATATGGACTTATGGGAATTTAATATGTTTACATGCCGTAACTATTTTCAGTACTTATGATGGGAAATTTGCTTTTTTTTTGCTAGAAACAATTTGACTTTAAACCAGTTATGTGTAAATGCATTTTATATATTTTAAAAATAATATGTAGTGTAAGGGAGAGCGGGAGTTAATCAATACGTCAACAAGTTGATTCAAACTCGTTTTAAAAGAAAAATGTGTAATCCTTTTACAAGGAAACTTCCGTTTACTTTGCCGATCTTCCTGTATAAAAAAAAAAACTAAAGCTATCTAAGCTTAATGGGCCATCGGGGCAGATGAAGTGTAGAATTCATCTGTTTCAGTAACATCGACATATAAAGGAAGGGATTGTGTGGTTAGCACAATGCTCAGTCGCTTTTACTTCCCCAACCTCATGTCAGGTACCTATTTAAATCTGTGTGTTCTTGGAGGGGGGGGGGGTAATTAGCACCAAATTTCACTCTGGGAAAACTCCATTGGTTCCAACCGAGGATCTAACCCGGTACTCTCAGGTCGATAATCAAGCGCTATACACCACTCGGCTATTAATTCACCGACATAAAGTTTATTCTATTTGCCGCTATGCACCACTCGGCTTCTAGTTCACCGGCATAAAGTTTATTCTATTTGCCGCTATACACCACTCGGCTATTAGTTCACCGGCATAAAGTTTATTTTATTTGCCGCTATACACCGCTCGGCTTCTAGTTCACCGGCATAAAGTTTATTCTATTTTCCGCTATACACCACTTGGCTATTAGTTCACCGACATGTAAGTTTATTCTATTTGCCGCTATACACCGCTCGGCTTCTAGTTCACCGGCATAAAGTTTATTCTATTTGCATCAAGCGCTATACACCACTCGGCTATTAGTTCACCGGCATAAAGTTTATTCTATTTGCCGCTATACACCGCTCGGCTTCTAGTTCACCGGCATTAAGTTTATTCTATTTGCATTATACTTGAAACACATATTAAAGCTTTTGTTTTGTTTTAAGATACCCAGGGAAAAGACAATACATTCTATTTAGTCTTTTTACATGTATGGTAATAATTTTGTATCTGAGTGTAACGTTATGTGTCAAAATGATGTACACCTGGCAAGAAGAGCAATTACAAAGGCCATAATTTCTAAAATAAGCAACAGCTTTAACTAAATCAACAGCCATTATTTCTTAAATAAGCAACAGCTTTCATATGGTCCAGTCATCAAGTAGAATAAGCAAAAGCATTAGCAACAGCAGCTGACGAGGTGAACACTATATATTAAGGAAAGAAGAATTCACAATTTAAAAAAAAAATGCCACTGCATTAATTGAGAACATTTTTCGGACAAAAACATGTCTCTTCAAAATTTGCAAAGTTTAGTTGGGATAAATTGCTGTTTGACTGATGCGGGAAAAAAAAAACAAAGTTAAAAACAAAACTTACATTTCTCCTGAATTTCTTCTAATCCCATCCCTCGCTTAACAACGACCATAAATAGCAACAACCAAACAAACAATCAACAGAAGAATATTGACGAATAACGTACAACAAAGTACAACTCCCAACACCAACTTACATTATTGCACTGAAAGTTGACACTCGAATTTACAGAGGTTAAAACTCTACATGTGCCACCGCTACAGGAAGTAAAGTTGGATGACGTCACATTGACTCTGGAAGACAAGATGATAGAAACACAAGTTCTCAGTTGACATACGAAGAAAATCTTCCAAGTAATTGACATAATGTATGAACTTAAGGGCAATTTGCTTACTAAGCAATTGGTCAACATATAAAATCATGTATTGTTTATCATTGTTAAATTCATACCAATGCGTAAAGAATTATTTATCTAAGGGTTATACCAAGGTTTACATGTATAGAGTTAATATATAGGCTATCTAAATAAATAATAGCGGTCTCGCGTCTGCGTTATATTGAAAGTAGAAATCAAAAATTCAAAATGGCGTCTTGCCGACGTCTTGATTCAATAAATGTTTTTTTTTTCAATCGACAATTTTGAATAGTTTCAGCGGTTTTGAAACATGAAACCCAAAGGCCAAAATGTGAAATAATTCCATTTAAATATTCAAATGTCGTTTGTTTTTCTGCATTTCTACAACATAGAACTTCTTTAAATTGTAATAAAATTATGAAGAAATAGGATCTGCCCGAAACCAAAAATAACTAGCCTACTGATCAAACATAAAGGAATATACCTCTATGCAAAGGTTTTGCAGGGTACAGCTAATAATAGATATTTGTGTAACCAACCATTTTACGTTTGATTGATGGGACAGAATATTGGACTACTTACTGTCCATAATCAATCACGTAATAATCTCCAGACGGGGTAGAACCACTGGTCAACGACGACGAAGACCTCAGAGCTGTAGTGGTGCTGTTGTTTGACCACAGGTACACACTAACATTCTTGCATGACCGAATCTTAAAGGTAAAGTACCCCGTATCGGGCAATGTAATGTTGTAGTCTTCTAGGAAGATTTTGGAGTTGGCAGGTATCAGAACGTCTTTACCTGAATACAAGAATTTAAGAAATACAAAAAAATATAAAAAACGTATTTAATAAAAATATATAAACTCAGCTTTTAGGTGTCCAACTTTTTCAATTCCGATTTTAAGATTTAAGTACAAAAATAAAATTACAAACAACATAAAAAATGAGTGGATGAAATACGCACAATTGTTAGAAAAGAATGAGTGTGTGTGTGTGTGAGACGCCTCTTTAAGGATGAGATGAAATTTCTTATAGCCTATAAGTCACTAATGGGACTGTTATTTTATGGGGTCCTTCTTTCATCTCCTACCAAAAGCCGATAGTGCAATGGTCATGGAGGCACCACGAGAGATATAGCGGGGACTTTATAACAATGACCTGAAATATCCACTGGTCCACTCAGGAGATCGAACCAGGAACTGTCAGGTCGACAGTTGAGCGCTTTACCACACGACCATCAGTAAATTGTTAAGTTTATATGGATGTTTCATGCCTTTTTGATAAACATCAAAGTGGAAATATTGAGTTTCACCAACATAGTTTTATATTTTTTGGCACAATATCAGAGACTGTCATCACATCATAGAACGAAAAATGACCCACAACATATTTTAATATTTCCTCCCAAGTTTTATCAGTACATATAACACAGTTTTCTACAGTACACAATGCAAATATCTGCCCCCCCCCCCTCTGTTGGGTTTTGTTTGTTTACTCTCTTGAACTTAAAAGTATAATAAAGACTGTCACGTTGGAACTGCCAATAACATCAAGTTCCGACTTGTTAAAACTTGTACCACAAAATAACAAAAGAAAAAAACAACTAATGTCTGGGGTGGGGGGGGGGGGGGGAGAACGGGTTTGTCAACATTGCTACATTTTTTTTTATCTCACTTTGCCCGACAATTGAATAACAACCAGAATTTAGTTACCTAACGATCGATTAGGTAGGCTGCATCAATAGAAGCAAACAGATTAAAAAAACTCGTTATTGATTTGAATTAACTAAGTGCAAGTCATTGAATTATAGAAAAAAAATGTATTTCTTTTAAAAATAATGATAGTGGACTTTTCTTTATTGGAATGGTCACAGTCCATAATCAAACATATACACAAAAACATTCTCCTTTAATTGATTTCATCAGCCTTTTGTCCTTTCTATTGGCTCAGATTTTTTTTTAATATTTCGTTCAATTCAATCCCGATTGTAACAAGTGAATCTTTTTTTGACACACTGGTTGAATAAAGAAAGTACCAGAAAATAAAATGTAAAGTCACGTAAATCTCTTTTGTCATGTGCAGTGCAGCCAGTTAATGGACAGTGCAGCCAGACAATGGAGTGTTTACTGGATGGAGAAAACCGCAGTACCATTCATGTGTCGGAAGTGGTCTCAGAAATGTCACAAAGATGGCCGACAATTTCACTCTAAAAGATGTCTAAATAAAAGAATTGATTTAAAACAAAAAGAAAGAGTTCTTTCGATTGAAAGTGAAGTCTTACTGTGACGGCTTACAGCAGTCCCAGAAAGTACAGATTACTAGGTCACAGCTTACAGCAGTCCTAGAGATTATATAATACTAGGTCACAGCTTACAGCAGTCCTAGAGATTATATAATACTAGGTCACAGCTTACAGCAGTCCTAGAGAGTATATAATACTAGGTCACAGCTTACAGCAGTCCTATAGAGTACAGATTACTAGGTCACAGCTTACAGCAGTCCTATAGAGTACAGATTACTAGGTCACAGCTTACAGCAGTCCTATAGAGTACATATTACTAGGTCACAGCTTACAGCAGTCCTATAGGGTACAGATTACTAGGTCACAGCTTACAGCAGTCCTAGAAAGTACAGATTACTAGGTCACTGGCCAGCTTAGTGTTGCTAAATAAAAAGCTGGAAATGACCAAATCCGGATAAGACAGGGGCCTCTCCCTTTGACTCTCCTTCCCAACTCAAAAGACACAGAAAAACGTTATCTTTTGAAAAAAATAAACAAAACAATAAAAACAAATATTTAAAAAGTAGATGTGAAAAGGGCAGTCAATGGAAATAGCGTAACAAGCGTTAGTGGCTATCGGGAACGTTAGTGGCTATCGGGAACGTTAGTGGCTATGGGAAGAACTCTGAAAATGCCACTCTATTATCTTGCAGACATCGTCTCCCAAACCTTCCACCGGACCAAGTAGGTGCCTAAGGGGGACACAGACTTCCTGGTTAGGTTGTCCATCCCTCTGGTTACACCGATGGTCAAGTCTATTGTAATTCATTTGTTGATGTAGTGTTCTCTTCATTATTGCAACAGCTTCACATTTCAAGGCGAATGTCCCACCACCATTGATGTACGAAAATAATATCTAAACTCTTTCCAAAAAATCCACAACATTCCACCATATTAGGAATGTTTATTCAGTGAAATGCGCTAATTATATCGCACTAGTCATCCCGAGGTGTAAAAAACGCCGCCTTATCAATCAATATAATTACTGTAGTTTTACCTTTAAATAAGCAATCAAGCAAAATAACAGGCTGACATCTTCGGAGAAAATACACGGAATGCAAAGTTGAACTTTGACCTAACCCGAGCGAAACAACGCGAGGTGTCGTCTGTGACGTATTCGGGAATACCACAATCCATAAATAGTCCTGCATCTTGAAGTTGTGTTTTATATATACAGTCGATTCCGCTTAATTGGGACACATCGGGACCGAGGCTTTTTTTCCCAATAAAGCGGCTGTCCCAATTAAACATAAAAATTTACTATTAGCTTCTTGGTTTGGTTTCTTTGAGATTTGTCCCAAATAAGCGGCTGTCCCAATTAAGCGGTGTCCCAATTAACTCCCAACAAACGGCATACAATAAAATATGACTCTGGTGATCCATAAAGTCAAACCATGAAAAATATTAATTTTTTAAATATTTTTTTATTACAAATGTAATATTTTTTATTAAAAAATGCATTCTAAATACTTTCTAATAAAAAATATGTATTTATTTTTTATTTAACTACAATTTCTCGCAAATAAAATAACACTATCAGTTGACCGGCACCGAACGCCATTTTGATTTGTTTACGTTTTGTCATTCACTTTGACTACATTAAAATGGACTCAGATTCTCATTATTTAGTGGAAAAAGAACTTAAATCTAGTGACAAAAATGAAACTAACACTCGCTAAATCAAAAAAAAAATATAAAAACATTCAAAACTGACCAAAAAACATTTTTTTTTCAACTTTTTCAAGAAAAAACACAAGGTAGCCTCACGACACAGGCGCGCATAAGGCCAAACCCCTCACTTTTTTGACATTTTGTCAAAAAAGTGAGGGGGAGTGCAAAAAACACACTGTGCATTATGTCTTTTTTAATAAAAAAAAACTTTTTTTTCTACATTTTTTGCGTTTTTCTTAAAATTAATTTTCTTTATGTGAATAATTAAAGGAAAATATGCATATTTGAAAAAAAGTCACCAAACATTTATTTTTTGAAGAAATTGATTGATAACTGAATATTTCATTTCAGAAATATATGTAGATTAATAAAATGTCTGAAAAAATGTTTTTGTTTTTAATACTTGTTTTTTGTCTTATTGCTGTTTGTACACTTTAAAAAAAAAAAAATTTGTTTTGTTAAATTCTTTTTTGTTAAATATTATCAAGTTTCATTTTCACAAAAATAAGCTGCACAGTTTTAAAGCCTATTCAAAGTAGAAAAAAAATGATATATCACACATATATGGGCTATAAAGGAAACAGACAATATAGTCCAAAAAGTAAGGACACCTCTTTGGTAATAAAAAAATGCCAAAAACCTGACGTCGATTAAGAGTTAAGCGGAATCCACTGTATATAGATAGCTTCAATGACTATGACTGTATAAGGAAATTGATTTTCAATGCAAAACTTACAAAGCTATCAACGTCTAGTAATATTTAAAAGCTAAATAATTAAAGTGTATTGAACAATGAAAGGACACATTTCAAGAATGTATTTATAAATAAAGCATCAAAGCAAAGCTTAGAGAGTAACTGAATATAGAAATACACCTGTACTGATTACCTACAAATCTCGCAGTTAAATTTTTCATGAAGTAGTAAGATTCATCAGTGTAGAATTCCGCTAAAATGCTACTCTCTTTCTCACATGTGGTCTGCAATAAAGAAAACGACTGGTATTGTAACATTTCATAATGTAACAAGATGAATGAATTCAAATTCTTGAAAGGTTTGAGTAGGACGTGGTTGGGGAAACACCGATTTTTATACTTATGACAGAAGACATACGATTACTTGTCACAGAAGAGACATACGATTACTTGTCACAGTAGAGACATACGATTACTTGTCACAGAAGACATACGATTACTTGTCACAGAAGACATACGATTACTTGTCACAGAAGACGTACGATTACTTATTACATGCGCATAGAAGAAGAATGAAACAAATATTTTATTGAAATAACGTTTCTCGTATTTATTATTGAGTACATTTTTTCCTAAATAATTATTCTCAATATAACAAAAAATAAAACTTTTATGAATGGCAAGCAAACGGTTTTTCTCATTAAGCTAAGAAATATTCTGATAATGCAAACACAAAGTGGGTTATAGCACTTGCCTAAATAAACCTAAGCAGCGGAGTAAATGTGTTGATTCTAAACGGTCAGAATGTCAAGACATGTTTTTTTTTGTTTTGGTATCACTTTCACCAAGCTGAAAATTCCTTAAAATAAGCTCTGTTTAATAAGGTGTAAACGTCTATATAGCTGATTACTAAATTTTTTTTATATATAGCTAGTCTTCTGCCACGGTTACATACTGCTATTATGCTCCATCTTCTTTTCATCACTACAGTTTTTAATTTAAAGCTTGTGGAACTCGTTTGTATCTCTCTCCCAAGAAACTATTTTATGGTCCTCTGATAGTGATCTCCCATTTCTGCACAACATAATGTATTACCTTACAGAAGGGTACGGATGGTCTTTTGGTAAAGCGCGTGACTGTTGACCTAAAGGTCCCTTGTTTGATCTCCAGTGAGGATCAATGGAATATTTCAGGTCATGATTAAATTACCCGCTATATCTCCCGTGGTACCCCCATGTCCATTGCACTATCAGCTAAGGTGGGATGAAGTAAGGGTATTGCCAAAAAAAAAGTCTCATTAGTGGTTTATAGGATCTAAGAGATTTCATCTCATCCTTACAGGTACTTCACACACAACAGCAGTGTATACATATATGACCATACTGAATGGGCATTATGTATTA